>VXBL01007575.1:151323-161562 GCA_013400195.1 Aramus guarauna
GGGTTGCCGTGGGATGCTTCGCCGTGCGGCCGCAGAGCTCCCGGTCCCTTCCGCGGCCCCGAAGGACACGGTCCCTGTGGTTTTGGCAGGTGGTGCAAGGAAGCCAAGGGCCAGGGCAGGAGAGGGAGTGAAGAGTCGTCCCTTGGCAGCCGGGGAGCCGCGCTCACACGCCGGAGGCAGCCGGGAAAGACGCCCGAGGAGCTGGGAAACTGCTGGTGGCCAAAGCAAGGCATCCACCAGCTCTGCCTCTACCCAGCACCTGCGAGGCCAGGCTCCGGGCAGAAATCCTGCCAACATGTTGGCACGCAGATCTCCACGCAATAGCTCCAGGCGACGAATGATTCCCCCCGTGCGTGCACCCCCACTTTCCCTGCCCACTAGTCATAAAACCCAGGCGAAGAGAAAACACCAGCCGTTGCTCTTGCCAATGCTGGTCATCACCCAGGCGGGGCACGAGCCAGAAATGGTGTCAGACTCCAGGCTGGAGGTTAACCCTCCTCACTAACGCTGTCACACCACGTGCCGCCCTTTTTTTTAGCACGTTAATGAGTCAACAGCAACAACCAAACAACAAAAAAACCCCCAAACCCCAACCAGAAAGATATAAATGTCAACCAAGGGGAAAAGCTGATGTTCTGGAGTGTTTTGAGGAATTTGATCCTCTTGTCTCAACCGGACCGTACTGCTGCTGTTAATTAGCACCGAGATGCAGACGAGCAGATGAACTCTCAGCGTTAGCCACTGGCCCGGTCCGTGTTTGTGCCGGTGTGCAAGACGTGTGTACCACGAGACGTGCTGCTGCCCTGCCTCTGCTTCTCGAGCCTTAACCCGACCCTGCTCTGCTGTCAGCAGAGCTCTGCCCGCGCGAGGATGTCGGGGTCACCGTCCGTGTGCCGCGCCGCTTTCTGCTGCTCCCTCCTCCTGCCTTTCCAAGGTCCTTTTTAAGGTGCAGCGAGCCGGGCTGCTGGGGCTCAGGGCTGGCACGCTGCTCGGCTCTGCGATCCCACCGGCTCCTCCAGCTTGCTCTGAGCTTTACAAACGTCCCCATCTCACATCACCGTCCTCGGCAACCTCCGCCCAAGGCCTTGTCTGTCTGTCCTACACCCGCTCCGGTCCTTCCTTGCTTGCTGCCAGCTGCCCCGGGCACACCGGTAACCCCCCGCTCCCAGCCTTGGAAAGGATGCCTTGCTTTGGGAAGGATGACCGGGAAAGAACGCTGCATCAGCATCCCCACCTACCTGCGAGGTGCAATTTTTTTTTTCCTGTATTTTTAAAGCAACCCTGAACTTGGTTGGCCTGAGTTGATTTCCCTCCCACAGGACACTTAACTGACCGTGCATTCGTGCTGTGCCCTTCGGCAGTTTGCTTTGCAGGTTGCAGCGTTTTAGGTGAAGTTGGATGTTCTGCCCTTTTTTGGTCCCCGTTGGACAGGATGTCAGTTTTAAAAATGCGTAAAGAAATAAATGCCTTACGTTGCTTTTGTTCTTCACTTTGTTATAGCTGCTCTAATAAATGCATTTCACGTGGATACTTCCCTGTGTATCCCCGTCTTGCTTCCTCAAACAGAAGACGACTCCATCCTATTCCCGGCCCCGGTCCTGGGCTGGCTCCTGCCCTGGGGAGTGCTGGCCCAGGGGTGAGTTTCGGGCTTCGCTGCCATTTCCACAGCTGCCTCTGCCCTCGGCTCCCCGGGCGGGCGCTGGCGTACCTCGGTGCAAGGGGAACGCTGCTTCGGGAAGGCAGCGGCGGCTCGCTCGGTGCTGGACCCGCTTGTTCCTGGCTGCCGAGTGCTGCAAGGCTGGGGAGGGGCCTGAGATCTCCCCTGGGGCAGCCAGGAATCATCCAGAAGCCTTCCTCCCCCATCACCACCTCCCTCGACCTCCTCGCTTCAAGCCCTGCTTCCCCTGCCTCAGTGCCCGCGGCCCTGCCGAACCCCCCCGAGCCGTGCTGGCAGGGATGCTGTGGGCAGCAGCATCTTCCCGCCTTCACTCCGTGCTGGGACATCCCTCGTCCCCGCAGACGCACCCCAGGCTGGATTCGGGGTGTCCCTCCTCGCTGCGGGAGGAGCAGCCCTCTCCCCGGCTGGATTTGGGATGCAGGGGATCGCTTCCCAGCAGGAGTGCAGCCCAGGTGCTCCTCTGGCGTGGCTCGAGCCGGGACGGAAAGCCACGAGCCAGAACATAATGAATTTCCTCCACCAAGCCACAAACCCGGTGAAACGGCTCTCAGAGAGCTCCGGGCCCCCGCAGCCCGCATCCGTCCTGTCCCAGCTCGTTCCATTTTATCCCATCAAGGACCTTTCCCATCCAGGGATGAACCAAAGCGCACGGAGACACGTCCCGGGCAGACGGGGGCGAAGGGAGGTGATGCCAAAGACCAAAAATCTCCGGTCACAGACTGATGGGCCACCACGGATGGCCAGGCAGAGCTTCGGAGAGGACAAACCTGGAGTTTGCAACTGATAGAAGAGGAGGGAAGCAGGAGGAAGATGAGGATTTGGGATATTGGAGGGGGGATGTGGCACTGTGCGAGATTTGTTCAGGGGCAGAGAGGAGGAGGGTAAACGGGGCTGGTTGTGGGACCCAGCCCTGACCAGCGCAGCCTGCCCCGGCTCCTTCCGAAAGCCTTTCTTAACTCTGCGGCATCTCACTCTCCGTCCCGAGCCAGCGACGCGTGGGGACTGGTCTGAGTGACCGATGGGAGTAGCCAAAAAGGTTAGAAAGGGGAAAAAGTACCGACAGAAAACGTCGGCTAAACCGCCGCCAGCGGACGCCTGCCGGCCTGGGACCAGGAGCATCCCTGAGGAGCACAGCTGGCATCCGCACGGCACAGCCGGCTACCCGGGAACCTGAAACAGCCCGAGATACCCTCCACAACCACAATACCAAGAAGCAGCAACAACAAATTTATCGTCTGGAATGGGGAAGATTAGTCAAAAAAAAAAAAAAGGGAAAAACAGCCTGGGAAAGTAGGAATCGGTGACAGGTATTGGCTGCTTCAGCTGGAGGAAGAGAGAAACAGCCCGGGAAAGCAAAAATCCATCTGAGAAAAATAGAAAATAACATCATCTGTGGGCTGTTCCAGGCAAAACAGAAACAACTGCTCCAAGTAGTGGTGTCCTACGCCCCCTCACGTCACTAAGGTATAAAAATTGCTCGCTTTCCACCCAAAATGGAGCCTCTCCCTGCAAGAACTTCTCCACATGAGATGGGACCCCGGCCGGGGACCCCGATTCCCTGACGTGGATCATCCACGCACAGAGACTTTGTCCATCGCGGACTGGCCTCGCTCCTGGGAGCGGTTTGCCGAGCACCGGTAACATCGCAAATAATACGTTCCTAGGGCCATCCCTACAAGACATTAATCACAGGTACATGTACTTCTAACATACGTAGATACTTGCTGCTTTAGTAGCGGTGATTTTGGAAGCAGCTGGCAATATATACCTTTACTTGCTTTTCTGGGAGTCACCTTGCAGTAACTTGACCCGCGTACTTGCTTTAGCAGCAGTAATTTGTTTGCTTGCCAAACTCGAGCACGCCGAAACGCTTCTGCTGCTCGGGACGAGCGCTTGGTCAGATTTTTCTCTACACTGCTACAGCGAAAGGATGAAATTGCACGGGCCTTTGCGAAGAGCTTTGCTGCTGAGGTGTACGGCACGTTAAGGCACCAAGGGTTCCCCGGGACGGGGGGGAGACCCCCGGGGAAGGGCAGGGAGGCAGGAGGAGGATGCAGAGCAGAGGGATGCTGGCAGGTACATCCCAGCGGTCCAACACGCTGGCACCTCTCTGCTCAGAGCCCATTTCAGCTCCGCATACGCCTTCTCTCTCTCCCAAAGGCAATTTGCCCACCAGATTTAGCCCTTAGCTATCTCCTACAGCCTAGAGGAGGCTTCTCTGATTGCCACCGCAGCTACTCTGCAAAAAGCTGCATACAGACCCCCCCAGGTAAACCTGCCCCGAAAAGCACCCACAGGGTGAACCCCGGGGGCATCTGCCTCCCCCAGCTGCAGCCCAGCACCAAAGCCTGAAGGCCGGGCAGGATGCGGACGGGGAGCACACCCCTCCGGACCCCAGGTTTAGATACCCCCGGGGGATATTTCCACCCCCAAAGATCACGACGGCATCAACTGCGATAACACGCGCACTTTTATTAGGAGCGACAGACGTTAAGGGAACACAACGTCTCCCAAGCGGTTTCCAGACAACTCTCAGAACGGGGATTGCTGCGAACCAAGCGGCAGCATTCGTTGCATCCCTCCAAGCGCAACAGGGACCGCGACAACCTGCCCCGCAGCTTAAGACAGGTTGAAACCTATTTTACTCCACCCAAACTGCTCTGCTTCCCTTCGCGCTTTAACCGCAACACGAAATCCCAGGCGGGGGACGGCCCTTTGCTGCTGGCCCCTTTCTGTGCTGGTTACCGCCCCGGCACAGAGCCGCACTGCCGGAGCGGGGAGAGCAGGCAGCCTCCAGGACACTGAAGCCACGAGCCAGTTCGCTCTCCCGTGATTTTCCTGGTTATCCCGGAAAGAGCAAGGGCAGCAGCTTAGCGACTGCCAGGGGGTAGATCTGAGCCTCTCCCGGGGCACCCCTGTTCTCCACAGAGAAGGGATGGCTCCGAGGAGAGGGGAACCCACCGCTCCCCCGGCCACAAAACCCTCTGCTGCAGAAGCAGCTCTGCGGCGAGACCCAGCAGCAGAAACATCCACCGGACCGCCGTCCGTTTGCCGACCGCGGCTGGGAGCAAGGAGAGGTCCCCAAGCCCCCAGCTGCTCTGGGAGAGGAGCTAGACCGGGGCACCCAAAACGCCTGCCCACGCAGAGGTGCTGGGGAGCGGCTCAGACAGGGTGCTGGACCTGGGGGTGTCCCCACCAGAATGACAGATGGGTGCAACGCCCCAACCCGACGGTCAGCAAGGCACTTTGGGAGGTCCAGCACTCCTGGGAGAGCATCCAGTTTTCTCCAGGGTGAAGATCCAGTTGTGCCCCCCGGGTAAGAAATTGCAGCTACAAGGAGGAGTACGGACCCCTTCCCAAGCAAAGCCCAGGAGAGCTTTGCGGAAGCGGCACGGGGAAGGGAGGCAAGAGCACGAGGGGCTGGAAGCAGGGGCTGCCCTGGCCACCTCAAACCAGACCAAGCCCACCATCACCCGCAGGAGCGGCACAAGGGAAGGAGAAGCTCCCATCGGCACACGCACGACCCAGGTGGCCAGGGCTTGGAAGAGGAGGGGACGTCCCCAAATCCCGCCGGAGCCCAAGGCTGGAGGAGAGAGGAGATGGGCTGGGGAGCATCCCTAGGTCTGCCACGCCAGGCTGCGTCGCTGCTCCGACGCAGACGGCCACAGGGGAGTCTTTGGGGTTCGCTTTCTGAAACAGAACTGCTTTGCTGCTCCTCCAGCCCCGCGACTGTTCGCTCAACTCCTGCCTAGGTTTTGGCCAAGCCAGCTCACGCCAAGGCCTGACCCACGCTGGGAGCAGCGCCTTTAGGTCAAGCCCAGAGCAGCGCGCAGACGGGAAGAGCTGAAGGGCCATGACGCAGCCACGATCACCTGCAACTTGCTGCCTGCAGCAGCCAGGACCTTCCGTCCGGCCGTTTCCTCAGAATCCACCAACTTACGGAAATGGTATAGACCAAACTGCCAAGCCGGAGGCTACAAAGCATCGGCTCACCCAAAAAGCTTCTGAAGCGGCTCCCACAGCAGCGGGACTGCCCAGGCTCTCAGACACCCCGCCGGGATGGAGGAGGAAGGACGAGCACTCTCACCGTCGGCGAGGTACCAGTTCTTGTCTTTTGCTCGTAGGTGCACGACATTAAGAGTCACGGGTTGTCAGTTATGAAACCGTACGACCTGAATGGGAAGTGAATTAACCGGAGGGACTAGCCTGGGCAAAAGGGGGTTGAGCCCCTGTTTGCCGCGTTTGTTGCTAATATTTCTTACTGAGCTCATGAAATAAAGTTTAAATCACAGAGTACGTTGTCCTGTCAATTTGAGAGATCTGAACAGACCTTGGCAATCCCCTGCCGCCTTCCCCTGGCTCCACTCATCTCCTGGACTCCCCAGCACACATGACAGCAAAATCCTGCCCTTTTTCCTCCCTGCCCGGCAGCCCCAGGACCACGCGTCGGTCCGGCCGTGATGGGGGCTCTTTCCAGAGCCATCGGCCCCCCCACAAGCTCTCACCCCGCACGGCCGCTGGAGAAAGCCAGGAGGGGTAAGGAGCTCTGGAGCACGGCAGCAGCCGGGTCTCCGGGCACGGCCATGCCCACCTCTCCCCCAGGGCTGGGCAAGGGGCCCTGGGCAAGGGCGGGATGACACAGAAATAGTCCAAACCAGCGTTTTACAAAAAAAGCAGTTGTGGGTTTTGGCAGCTTGAGCAATTCAGAGATGAGCTCAGAAGAGGCTGGGATGGCATCCGACGTCCGGCGCTCCCCAGGCAGCGTCCACCACCACCGTCCGGGAAGGCACCAAGGGCGCAGCCGGTCAAGCTCTCTACCTGCGAGGAGAGGAGGGAGAGGAGAGGGAGAGGAGAGGGAGAGGAGAGGTCTCCATCCACGCCATCTCCACCTGCTGCCCACCGCAGGTCTCAGGCGGCGGCAGGGCTGAGGTCTGGACTCGTGCTCTACTCCAAATTTCAGGAGCTCCCTCGGCCAGCTGGTCTCTGGGAGGTGCAGCCAGGTCCCAGACGACACAAGACAGCCCAGACCTCTCTTGTTTTTGACTGGACGCAACGTGGGATGGGGTTTTCCATCCCTGGGGATCGCATCCTTGTCCTCACCCGCCAGGAAGCCTCAGTTAACAGCCCGAGTTCTTTGTGGTCACATAGAGTGAGCAAGCGCCAAGAAGATTTCGAGAATCACTCACTTCCCAGAAAGCCCCGGAGCCCTTTGGTGAATTAAAAAACCCCCACCCATTAAAGATCTGCACATCGTCTGCATCTGCTCCATCCCAGAGGCTGCTGCAGCCCGGTTTACACCAATCTGGGAAGCATTACTGGAAACCCGGGTTTGGCCCCGTCTGAGCCACAGACGTGCACTGGAGAAGCTGACCGTCTCCCCTCCAGCCAAGATTCTGCTCTCCCCAGAAACAGTCCGAGTTCTTGACTGCTTTTGCAAGGGGATAATGGGGACAGGATCGCCGCTCATTACCCCAGTACACCTGGCTTCAGAAAACGTGTGAGAATTAAATTAAATTAAAAAGGAATTAAAAAGGGGGGAATTAAAAAGGCAGCGTAGAGGGAGGACGGGACCAGGAGGAGCCCCGAGGTTCCCCGCTGCTGGAGAGCCTGCACTCCCGCTGCCCAGGGCTGCCCGGTGCCTGCTTTGCCGGAGATAACCGGCGGCATCGGACCCTGGCTGGGGGAAGCAAGGAGACTGGCAGAGCAAATCCCAGTGGGGCAGGAAATCCTCTGAGCCCCCGGAGCGAGGAGAGCAGCCCCTCGGCCGTCTCTCACATCCGCAAGGAGAGGTTGGCAAAGGACGCCGAGCCCTCCCGCTTGTGCGGCTTACTCGGGTCCAGCCAACAAGAAATTTAGCTGGTGGCTACGGCGGGAGGAGCAGGGCCACCCCCAAGAGAGGGTGATCTTACCGACAGCCGCTGCGACACGGGCGGTCCCTTCTCCTGCACCAGACAAAGACACCTGCGGACAAACCAGCATCGTCTCCGTTAAACGCCCAAGAGATGGTGCTCGGTCAACGCGTGGCAACGCTCGGACGGGCAAGCCCGAGCCGGGATGCGTTTGGGGTCTGGAGGAAGGCACCCCTGCCCATCTCCATGCCACCCCACGGGCGCCAATGGCCCCAGCCTGGCCGATGGCCGGGGAGCAGAGCTGGCCACCAGCGCCGGCCGTGTGTGAGCAGGTACACGGGGAGCGTCCCGGGGATGACGAGAGCAGGAACACACCGATGAGCTTTTCCAGCACCTACCCAGCGCCTGGAGGCTTTTCACAGGAAAAACCTGAAAACTTTGTGCAATAGCAAAACATACGTATAAATCACCTAGAGAGAACCTCCCACTTCTATTTTTAACTGCCAGATCCTCTTTTCACATCCAGACTTGGGCATTTCTTTTTTTTTTTTTCNGTTTGCAGTTGGCAATCTGAGAATTAAAAAGTCCCCACTTTGCCAGGGACTGGGGATGGGCCGGAAGAAATGCTCTCCAGCTCCAAAAAAGGAGGAAAAGCAAGACCACCGAGCAAGGAAGCAGTTTCCCTTCTGTGGGCAGAAAAGCGCAGCAGAGCACGGCGGGGGGGGTTCGGTGCTGTTACCCTAGAAGGGATGTGCAGCTTCCCTCGGTGCCCACGGGACTTTGTCGGGAATTGACCCGGATAAGGGAAGTAAAGGATAACCCTCCTGTTCTGGACACGCAGGGGGTGTTTTCACGACAACTTTCCCTCCCGTGTCTGGGAGCAGGGAGGCAAGGGAAGGCAACGGAGGACAAAATTACCTCCTGGGATCGGGGACACCCTGCTCGAAAGGACGGCAGTGACAAAGCGCCAGCCCGGATCCCAGCACGGACGTGCCACACCGGCCAGCGCAGACCCGCTCGCCCCATCCCTTCTGGCGTCCAGCGCCTGCAGCAGCAACGCAGCGCCGGCCAAAGAGCCCGGGCAAAGTCAGCCCCAGCACTCACCTGCGAGCGAGCCGATGACAACACACGCCAGGATCACGGGCAACACCACGTTCGCAGCGTCTGCAGAGGAGAGGGCACACAGTCTCTGCGGCCAGACCCAATTTAACCCCCTACCCACACCCTCCCAGCAAAACCCTGCACCGGGCAGTTACGCTCGGCACAGGGACATGGAGGCACCGGGCAAGTAGGTAGGATTTTGGGGCTATTTCCCCTGTTTCTTTTCCTGGGCATCAGGAAGGAACCCCCACTTACTCTGGACGTGGAGCAGGAAGGAGGTTTCATTCTGGCTGACCGCGTTGCGGACCACACAAGCGTAGTAGCCGCTGTCGTTCATCGACGCTTTAACGATGCACAGGGTGCTGTTGTCAACGAACTGGATGTGGTCGCTTCCCAGCAGCAGCTCCCCGTTTTTCTTCCACCAGTAGAAGTCTGCCTTCCCTTCCAGGACGTTGCAAACCAGCTTGGTGTTGCCTCCTGCCTTCACTGACGAGTTGCCCACGATTTCTGGCTCGGATAGCGGTTCTGGGAGAGACGGAGCGACTGTCAGCATTCAAACCCGCACCTCCCCCGGTGCCAGACCCGAAGCACCTTCCTCCGCAGCGATCCAAGCTCCCCGGCCACAGCAGAGGGTTGGCCATCTCGTCACTCACCGACAACGCGGAGCTGGAACCAGCCCGTGGCCTCTGACTCGGACCTGAACCGGTACAGCTGGTCGTCCTCCCGCTGCAGCACGATCTGCAGCGAGAAGTCCGTTTCGTTGAACCTCGTGCGATTCTCGTAGGGACGAGACGTGTTGGCGGGTCTATCGAAAGCATAATTGACGATGACGCCTTCCTGCGGGCCGGTTTTGTATTCCCAGGAGACAACTTTGCTGGCCTTCAGCGGTGGGATCGTCAACAGCACAGTGCAGCCCACGGCCGAGACGAGTCTCTCCGATGCCGGCCTGAGGTCAGCGGAGTAGCATGGAGAAAGCGTGCGGGCTGAAAAAGAGCTCAGGTGTTACTCTACGGCTACCAAGAGTCAACCTCATCCACCTGGGAGGTGGCCGCAGAAGCCCTCCCCGGCTCAGCCGCTCTGCAAACGGCAGCGCTGGGGACTTCATTACTTCTGGCTTTAAGCAGGGACGCAGAAAAGCAGAAGGTCCCATCGGTTGCCTACGAGCTCCCTTCGTATCCCTCACCCGAGACGCGCGGTCGCGTGCCGGAATGGTCGGCTCTGTGTCCGTACGGCTCCAGCAGCTCGTACCCGAGGTCGGCCACCGCTCCCGGGGAAGGCGGGAGAGCCGACTGCTCCCGGGTCCCACCCGGGGAGCCCTTTCCCTCCCTCCCGCTCTCCCAGGGCACAAACCCAGGGGTGACGGAGCTAAGGGAGCCCGCACCGCGCACCAGCGCCTTCCCGTCGGATCCCTGCCAAGAAATCGCGCTAAGAGACGGGAAAGCCTGCAAGCCCTTCCCAATCTTCCCTGAAAAGCTTTTGTCTGGGGAAAAGACGGAGATGAGGAGTGCCCAAGCCTGGCGCTTGCCTTTGCTTCTTCTAAAAGGGGCCCGCAAAGATTTCCTGCACCCCTAAAGCCCCGGGGGGAGGGGGGGCTCGGTGCAGCCCCCCCCC
>VXBL01007575.1:182062-220972 GCA_013400195.1 Aramus guarauna
GGTGAGGGAGAAAGTCACCGCGTCCTGACTTCATCCCTCCCTCCACGACATCTCCCCTCTCCGAGCAACCTCACCCTTCCCAGCCCCGCCGTGAGCCCCCAGGAGGCTCAACGCAAAAAAATGAGGCTGAGGAAAGCAAACCCGCCCTGGGAACCGCACGCACGTTAACACGCGCCGTACTGGAAGACGGTTCGCAGTTTCCCAAACCCGTTTGAAATTGAACAAGCAGCAGCAAGTGCCGCTGGAGCCAAAGCCGTACGGTGCCCGTGTGGGCAGGCTCGGGAGAAGCTCCTGCTCCAGCACACCCACCCCGAAGCCCCACGGTCACGCAGAAGTTTCCAGCACCCGGCAGGCTGCCTCGCTGCTTGCTCGTGCGGAAGCGGGTCCTGGCTTTTCGCGGTTTGCCGTTAACGCAGAAGACTGGACAAGCCCATCCCGTCGCCCACGCGTGCCACATCTCGCAAAGCCAGCAGTTTCGTTTCAGGGGTGACGGGAAAAACCACCCGGCTCATGCCCTTCTCCAAGCTGAGAGCTCGTTGGCACGTTACGAAAGGGTTGGTTTGGGTTGGTTTTTTTTTTTCCAGGAATACCTGCAGAGCAGCCCGGAGGTGCGAAGAGGATGGGGGAGTCTTTAATCAGGGAGGCTGAAGCCACAAGGGTAACCTGCTAGCCCTCAGCACCGGGGGATGGAGAAAGCAGAGGGAGCTGGGCCATAACCCAGAGCGCAGGCAGGCACTGCTCAATTCCTTCACCACAAGACCTGCTCGTGAAGCTCCGTGCCTCAGTTTCCCCACTCGTACGAGATGCCCGTAAAGGCTCCAAGACGCGGAGGGAAGGGCAGGCTGCAGGAGCCCGCGGCACCGGGGTTGTGCAGAGCACTTCCCCAAAACCACCCCGGTGCGCGCTGCTGGCACAGGCACCGCCGGGCAAAGCCCTCCAGCCACTCGCTCTCATGGAATTTACACCAAAAAGCCTGTGCGTTTATAAATCCGCACGGAGCATTTGGCACCTAGTAGCGTGCAGAATAAATAATGCCGCCTGCTGCATTACTCATCCGGCTGCCCGCGGCGGGGTGGCTTTGCCCTGCCGTGATTTCTTCCTGCAGCTGCGAGGGCAGAACCGGGGCGACGGCAGGGCAGGCGGGTGCTGAGCTGCCCACGCTGCCTGGAGAAACGCATGGTTTCGGGGAAGAGGATGGGTGCCAAACCCGGGTGCCAGCGGTTACAAAACTGGTCCCCACAGTAGAAGAGCGTTTGGCCTTTCCCGCGCCGACGGCAGCGCAGAGCAGCCGGCACGCTGCAGGGATGCCTCTCCCGGTCTCTGCCAGCTCAGACCCCCACGAGGGGGGGAAAAAAAATAAATCAGCCAAAACTGAAAGCTGCTGCAGCCCCCAGCCCCGCAGGTGACAGCTCAGAAACCTCCCCTGCCCTTTCCTCCTGCCTTAGAAAAGACCTGGGGGGGGGACGAGGACAGGGGGGGCTGCAGCTCTAATAACATTTCCCATGGCTTCCTCGTGCTGATTTGATCCGGAGACGTACGGCTTCCTTGTAGTCGCTGCCAAAGCACCGTCTTATCTTTGCTGCCGCGAAGCTCTGCTCTGCTTTCAATCCAGCGCAGGCGAACGCGCCGGCCAAGGGCGTTTACAGACCTAACCCTGCTGCCTTTGTCTCAAAATAAATTCTGGGGCTGAAATCTCTTCCCCCCCCTCTTCTGTTGTTATGAACCGGTTCATCGCTACCTCCAGGTCTTTTGTTCCCTTCCAAACAAGACCTTGTTTTACTTTCAAGTCCCGAGCCCAGAACAAGTTCACAGCGAGGAGGAGGAAATCCACGCTGAAAAACACGTCAACACCCCAGGAAATCATTTCTCGGGACACTGTAAATAAAGCGCACAAAGCGAGCGAGGGCAGGGTTGTGACCGCACGGACACCGCTGGCACCCACCCCTCTGCCCCGGGGACCCCTCGGGACCCCTCGCCCAGCCACGGCTCTGCCCCCAGCGCTAGCTGTGCCTGAAAAAAAAAAGAGGAAAACAAAACAGCAAATCTCCTGCCTTCAGCAAGAAGGATTCACGTTGCTGTAGGAGGCAGGATGCTCTTTAAACCCAAAGAAAACATCGCTGCTCCTGCGTCGCGCGCCAGCGGAGGGACAGCAGCCATCCCGCCCGTGCCCGGCTGCTCCCAACACCTTCCCCAAACGGCTGCGGGGACCAGTGCCGGGGCCCCACGGAGGCTTCGGAGGGGATTTCTGTCCCCTCGCAGCATGAATCGCCTTTTACTGCTCAGACCAAGGATTTGGCCGCTGCCATCCCGCACCACCACCGCTCCCCAGCCGGTTCCAGGGCACCCTGCCAGCGCCGACAGCTCCCGGCTCTGCCCTTGGGAAGAGGAGCCGGACACACAAAAACTGCTGAGCCAGCTTGATCCAGGCTCATGGGTCTCGTGCACGGAGGACACGCCGTTTCCCCCTTTATTTCCCCAAGAGGGACGAGCTGGCGATACCAGGCAGAAGTAACTCCGCTTAGGTCTGCCTGGGAACGCGGCCCCTCGCCCGGCCCTGGGCATCCGCACAAAGCTGCTAAAGCAAGCGCTGACCCCGCGGGACCCCCTCGCAGCCCCCCCGTATCCCAGCCGGGATCCCGGCACCCCAGCCGCGCTCGGAGGACGGGAGCTCCTCCGCGGACAGGGGGAAGACGAGGCGAGCAGAGCGCAGGCGAGAGCCCGCTGCTCCCCCCGCCCCGGACCCTCCCCCATAAACTTTGGGTCCCGATGAAACCCCAGCACCAGGCGGGGGGAAGGGCTGAGTCAGCTGCCCCGGCTCGCACCCCGATAGCGCATTCAGAGACGCGGGCAGGACACGGTGCCCCACGCCCCCGCCTCGCACACGGCATCTCCCCGGCGGCGAGGGGGAATCGGCAAGGGACGGAAAAGGTGTTTCCAGGAGCATCGACCTCCCCTCTGCCTGTTCAGCCCGGGGCTGCAAGCAGCGCTCCTCGCTCCCCGCTACTTACCAAGGGTGCGGATCCTCTCCGGCTCTGGCTCGTAGAACCAGGGTTTGCTCCAGGGAAACCCCAGGGCTCCTCCTGGAGTTGCTCCGAAGGTAAGGCAATGGAAAAGCAGGACACGGACGGGACAAAACCCTTTGCGGCAACTCAAAGTGCCCCGGTAAGGAACCCCGCTGGTTCGGGCCAACGCTCGGGTTCAACACCTGAGTACGGTCTCCTCCTTGCACAGAATTTCTCATGACAGACTTGAACTCATTTGTTGTAGGAATCAAAGGAATTCAATAAAAGCAGGCAGCAAACAGCCAGGAGCTCTATAACCCACCTCTGACGTATATATACGTATACAGACACACATCCATACCTGCACAATCCCCTCACAAGCCTCACGTCCTGGGCACAGAGCGTCACTGCCGTAGCTAAAGCAGTAACGAAGACGGGGTAGTTATGCTGCAAGTTTCCCTACACAATTACGGCTCAGAAACAGGGAGCTGAAATGTCTTTTCCTTACACGGACACCACTTATGTTGGTTAACGGGGTCGGCAGGTTTTCACTTACAGAGCGAGAAGCTACAAATTCACGCCCCCAGCTCCTGCTCGCAGCTTGCCCACGCGTACCAGCCCTCCAGCCGTTACAACCTGCATCCCCCTTCGCAGGAAAACGAGCGGTTTCCACATTAAGGAGAAGCAAGAGTGGAGAGAGCCGCTCAAGCAAGAGACGAGGGAAGGTCTCGTACCATTGCGACGTTTCCCTTTTACCTGCCTGGCGTCGCCAGGTTTGGTTTGGCACGGCGAGGACTCGAAATCCTGCCCGCAGCGAGGACCGATGCTCCGGCCCGATGCTCCGGCCCGCCGGCGGGTTTCCCTTAGCACCCTCGCCCTCACCTCCGCAGCGGGTCCCCGCAGCCTTCCCACGGGCTCTCGCGTGTCGCGGGTCTAACTGAAGCCAAGGCAGGACGCGAAGTGTTCCAGGAGGAGAGCGAGGTGTGGGCACGCTGCAGGCTTCGCTTCAGCTCAGCGACCACCTCCTGCTGAACAAAACCAGCAAAGCGGAGGCATTTCTTTTCTAAGCAGAAGGTACCTGATCCATTGGTAACGTCTGGGCTTGATTCAGCTTTGAGCTACGCAAGAATTCAAGCCATCGCCAGCTCACCGCCCGGTTAAAGCCGTGGCAGCAGGCACTCGCTGTCAGACGGCTTTGGAAAATAAAGGGGCTGGCTTCTGCTCCAAGCAGAGACGAGGAGTTCGTTTGAGAGAGCTTAGGACTGACCGAACTTCCAGGCAACCCTAGCCAGGAGCCCCTGCTCCCCCCAGAGAGGCTGATGACGGGCAGCGGCAGCCTCCCAGGGACAACCGTCACCTCCCACCGCCAAGCCTCGGGCTGGGGGGGCGAGGGGAGCCCTCACCACCTGCAGCACCCGCTCAACAGCGCAGGGTTGTCCCTCTGTCCCTCAGGGAGCAGAGCCGGAGCCCCCCCTCGCTCCGTCACTCAACAGCTCGGCTCCCTTCCGCAGCCCCGGTGGAGCCGGACGGGGGGAGCTCTGCCGTCACCGGCCGCAAAACGACGTCCGCCACAGACCGAGACCACGGCGAGCAACGCTGACCTCCGAAAGCATTCATATACCTTCAAAATTCCAGTAAACAGTCACAATTTTATTAACAGGAAAATAATTTGCGAAGATCTGGGACTCGAGGAGCACAGATGTGGAAGGAGTTACTCGGCTGACGGCGGTCAGCAAGGGCTTTTATTGCATAGTTGTCGGCAAGAGGAGAGGCACCGAGCGGTGCGGGTCCGTAAAGTGGCGGTGCTGCCCATCCCAGAGCCGGGGTCCGGGCCTGAGTCGGGCGCGGGGCTGAGGAGCGGGGCCGGGAGCAGCGCACGCACCCACGCAGCCGTCCCGGGCGCGGGGCTGTCCCCCGCGCGCATCCGCAGCCACCTAAGACACTGCTGAGGAAGGAGGTCAGTCGTGCAAAACCTTGCACCATGGGAGGGCACTGGGAAGTGCAGTCACCCAGCTCAGGGCTCAGCTCCGCGGTCCTGGTCGCGCGCTCGAGGGAAATCGAGGAGGAGAAATCCTTAGGCGTGTATCTGAAAAAAGGGATCACGACGAGAATACAAGTGTTAACTCCTCCTGCCGCCTCCTCGGGGTTCTCCTGGCAAGGCGGCATCAGAGTAATTAAATACATTCACAGAACGTTAATCAAAATAAGCTTCTTCCCAATTAGAAACTGGGCCCAATTTTAAGGAGATCTGGTCTTTCGGGGGGGATTGTTTTTGTGGGGCTTTTTTTCCCCTCTTCCAGCAAAACATCCTCAGCTAGCCAATTATTTTTTTCCCCTCCCCTATTTTTGACTTTACAAGGTTCTCATTTTTACCAAGTGGCTAATTGGGAATACACCACCCCTGAGTTACAACCGTATCTTTCAGCCGCCACCTGAACGCTGTGTGCAAAATCATCCTTCTCCTTCAAAATTTCTGAAGGCATAGACCTTGTCTTTTCCTCCCCACGTTAGTAACAAGAGTTCAAATAAAAGAAGAAGAGGAGATATAATTCTATAGCATTTTGCTTTTACTCCTTCATGGAACCTTTCCAACGCAACTTCACAAAAGCAACGGAAATAAAGTCTTTTTTTTCTTCTAAAAAGAAGATTATGTTCCACAGATTATGTAGTGCAATTGGTTATCTGGTAGGAAAAAAATTATCTTCTTCAGCTCCACAGAAGGAAACGCTGAAAACAGTTCCATGGTCTCCGTAAAAATAGGAAAGTATATCCGGGATGGTCTGTAAAGTTTCTTTTGTGCTCAACACACAACACCTACTGCTCCGCCTTTAATTGAAGAGTATGGAATCTGGGTCCTGGTTAGCCAGCTGTGCAATGTGCTTTAACACGTCCTTTTTGGTAATGATCCCGAGCAGCTTCCTGAAAAGGAGAACACATTTTAGTGCGTCACCCCGCATAGAGGTATCCCTGCTCCCGCAATCGTAACGCCCTGCAGAGGCTCAAGTGCCTCTTCGGATCACGGTGCTGACGCTCCACCCAAAGGACGGCGCTCACAAACCCTGAGGGAAACTATTTTATGGTATTTTACGCTGAAAAAGGTTAAGGAGGTTCTACCCAAAGGACAAATATTAATGCTTCTTAACACCCGCCTTCTCTGACAAGATCACCCTGACCACCTAGCGCTGCGGTTTAAGTGCCAGCGCTCTCGGCAGCCGTGCTTTCAGAGGGGCTGACAGGCGCGGCAGGAGCCAGCGCATCAGCAGAACGTCTCTGGGCAGCGACGCGGAGCGACGCAGCTGCCCGTCAGGAGCCGAAAGCATCGGCTGGTCCGAACGCACGGCAGCAGGGCACCGGGAGAGGATTCCTGCCGGTGCCCACTGCAGGAACGGATCCCTCGGCTTCCATCTTAAGAATCGCTTTTCCCCCGACAACAATCGCTCCAGCTGATGCTCAGTGCTCTCCACACCAGAGGCCTTTGTTCACGCCAAGGAGAGGAGGTTTTGACTCAGGTAACCCTGGGAACCCCGGGCTCTGCCTGCAGCGTTCTTACCCGTTGTGAGTAACCAGGCACTGGCGCAATCCCAGCTTGCGGAATATATCCACGACGATTTCCATGGGAGTTTGGTCCGTGACTGTGAAAGGACTGAGGTCCAGGATGCTCCTGAGTTTCAGCATCGAGGGGGAGCTTGGAGGCAGCGGAGGAGAGTGGTCAGTGAAATAAATAACTGAAGTGCTCACAATCCCATCCTGCTTCTTCCGGGCATTTTCTGGAAGAAGAAATATTTCATTAAATATCATCCCTCCTTTCCCTTTCCCAAGCAAAGAGCATACCCTTCTCTCTCTGCCCACGTCGGGACGGCCTTAAAAGTCCTTCCCTTCACCCGCGCTGTTTCTCGAGGCCACCGATGACCCAAGGGGGGCTCGATAGGTTTCCATCCTACCTCCTAATAATGACATCATAACCTTGAAGGCCTCCAGTTTCACCCCAGGGGTGAGATCAGCGCGCGCTCTGCCTAACGTCACGGCTGCCACGCATCTCGGCCACATAAATGCCAGTTCTGGAGATAAAACTCTAACTTCCCCGTTTGAAGAGGAGGCAGATAAAATGCTTCGCACTTTTATCAGTCACCGATTCGGGTCCCATGCAGAGCAGCTAAAGAGGCGGTTTTACACGCTTAGCCACTGGCTCAGGCTCCGTGCCCGTGACAAGGGTCAGGAATAGAAACCAAGTACTCGCCATCGCTCAGATTTACACTACTGCGTTACAGCCCGCTCCTGCGACACGGGTTCGGTTTGATACCCACACTGGGAGGCTCACTGGGAAGGGGTGAGCCCGGCAGCCCCCACGCCAGACTGGATATTCGGTAAATCCCGTCCCGTGGCACACAGCAGCGCGTTGCCGTGCATACCCTGGGGAAGAGACTGCTCCTAACGAGTCCCTGGCGATTCAGAACGACACAAATGCAGGAATTTGTGGTCATCGCACAAAGCAGCCTTACAGCACAAGGCAACGCGCATCGTTACGATAACGCACTTTTTTCTGTATTTCGTCCCACGCTGTCCTAAGCATTTGGCCAGATACTTATCAGAAGAACGAGAGCGATACTCACGTGCTCCAAAGGACTACTGCACACCCTCAAACCGACACTGAAAACTGCCGTGAGAGGGAACCCCCGGGGCTCTGCCAGGGACCAAGCCGTCACCCCGCCGTACCAAACGGCATCACGCTTGGGCTCAGGCAGCGCCTTCAGCCCCGCAGAGCCCGAGGAGGGTGCGGACGGGCAGGAGCTACCTGAGCAGGGAGGGGAGATGCGCTTTCGGCCGGATCGCTTCTCCCATCCCCCTCACCACGGGGCTTGCACGAACTCTGCTGGGCGCCGGCGTGAGGAAGTGCGTGAGCAGCTCCAGCTCGCCCAAGCTCAGCGCAGATGCTTGTAGCTCAGACTCCAGCTGGACACGAACCCTACGGACTCACCTTGCGCGAGCGTGGGCCTTGGTACCCCTCTGCCCAATCCTCACTCCAGCGCAGGCGCAAGTCTTAAGGACTTTTTGTGTACCCCTCTGCCCTAACACCCAGATCTCTCCTGCTTCATAGAGAGAAGATATACTGTCTCGCCCAAGCCAGCAAGAGACAACGTGGCCAGGACTTCCACTCGGGTCTCAGGCTGGGAAATGGCACTTGCAGGTCTCTAAGAAACCAGAGAGCAAGAGGAACCTAAAGGTGACCAGGCTGGCTCTCAGTGGGGAAGAGAGAAGGAAGACTTTAACACCAGCACAGATATTTGCAGGTTTGACAGCGCCACCTCAGAAGTGACCCAATATTCAGGACGGGGACCAACCAGGCTTTTTTCCTTAATGAAATAAAATAAGGTTTGAGGCACTAACAGTTAAGAAAGCTTTCCAGGTCCAGTCACCCACAAAGTCAGGAAAGCTTGGCTCTGGCTGGCAAGAAGCCTCAGCCGTGCCCTAAGGTTTGGGAATTCAGCAGAGCCATACTGATTGCACCGGGCGAGCCGTGCTGTCCTCGTGCTCAACGCACGCGGACCCCAATGCGCAGCCACCGTCACTGCTGGGTTTTTAAACTCGTCAAGTAAAGTAAGCTGGTGTCATCTAAGGCCTCTGACAGCATCATTTGTCTACGCAGCATCTTGCCTCTTACCAATTGAAATGATGAGGTCTCTCCTGAGGACAAATCCGACCAGCCTTTGGGACTCCCGTGACACCACCACGGGATAGCCGCTGTACGTGGTGTCGTTGATGATGGTCTCAACGTCTTCTACGGACATGCTGTCCTGAGTGATGACAGTCAGAGGAGGATCGTTCCTCCTTGGCCTCATTACGTCCATCGCAAGTGTCTTGTGAGAGAACTCTTCCTTGGCTTCCAAGAAAGGGTATCCATTGAGGCGAATATGGGCATCGTAAATGCCTTCTCGCCCGATGGCATCGGCCACCCACTTGCTGGTCATGGCTGCTGCCATCAGAGGAACGATGTATTCCAGTCCACCAGTGAGCTCAAACATAATGACCACTAGTGACACGGTCATTCGGGTCACCCCGCCTGCAAACAGAGCACAGGAAGACAGACGTCACGACAGGCAGTTTTGGGGCTTCCAGGCAGGAGAGCTGTTCTGAGGTTTGCTACAGCTGTCCTCTGCCGACGCAGCTAGAGAAGCTCTTTATCAGCACGAGGTTGCACGCCCGGACCCCCACATCACATTCAGCAGCGCAGCGGGAGCCAGACACGCACACCGACACCATCCGTCCCTTCCAGGACATCGTGCCAGGGGTTGGCTTCCAAGGGTTTGCTACACGGTATGATGGGTCTTTCCCTGAACCTTAAAAGCCGGCGAACTTCCTCTCGTGTTACTCAGCCGGCTGCAAACCAGCCCGGCCACGCCACAGAAGGGCCTTTACACACCTCCACGGGCAGATTCACGAAACGCGACCTCCGAGAGCCGTACGCGAAAGGCAAGGGTCGTCCCCAGAGCCGTGGGTCTCTGCCGTTAATTCCCCAAGGGCGTCACGCACCTTGCGGGTTTGCCGGCTTTCAGCTGGACATTCTGACTACTGATCATCGCACTTTTGGAGGTTTTCAACACTAAAACCGTTGAGGCATTTCCAGAGAAAACAGATGAGTCTTCTTAAATACTGACATCAATCTTTTACAACAGCATTTTGTCTCGGTGCATTTTAATTAGGAAATTCAAGTCCCAAAGCTACTCCTAAATATTTTAGAGGAGTTTTGCTCCAATAACCGTCTCCTAAAGGGGCACGCACCCTTTGGTACTGCCCAGCGGTAAACAGAACAGTTAATGAAGCAGAACTGTATTTATTTTTCATCAGTTACATGCAAGAAAGAAGGTGTATCCCCTTGAAAAAGGCCAAAGATGGGGTTTGGTAGCATGCTTTTGTTGTTCCTGAAATGAGTTTCTCCTGATACAGTAGAGCTGTCCCTTAAGAGTTAAACGTATTATTCCGTGGAGGAGAGGATGGGGAATTACAGTGAAAGTGAAGATCAGTCACGTGCACTCAATTGCTCAAATTCAGCCAAGCGGAAGAGTGTTACTCAAAAACAGAGGGCTTGAAAAGAAGAGTTACATCATAGGATGTAAGGCCAGATAGGGAAGTAAAAATTAAAACCCCACAGGAAAATCTACCGTCCCTGGCCAGTCTCGTTTGTTCCAGCTGCCCGCCGAAACCCGTCACGTCCAACGACAGGTTGGTGCCGGCAAAAGCACGCAAACGGGATGAGAAGCAATTGCACGTTCTACTACAAAGCCTCATTTCTCGAGATGACGCCAGCTGCGAGGACAGCGGCGGCATTTCACCGCCACGTGTCTTCGCACGGCCAACCACGACCCAAACCGCAGCCGGGACTCGAGGAGACACCTTGCTTACCTAGACAGGCCGCAGCCCCCACCATGGCGTAGAGGCCGGGAGTGATGCAGTCGGCGCCTTGGCTGCACCAGCCGCTGAAGATGGCCCAGTCGTGGTGGTAATAGGCCAGCTGCTCCACGGCCACGCCGAGCAACCTGCCCGCTATCGCGCCCACCGCCATGCTGGGGATGAAGAGACCCGAGGGCACCTGCGAAGACACCCGTCGGTTAACGCGCTGCTTCCCAGACGTTTCAGAGACGGAAGTTCTAACGGGACTGAGAGCGATGCTGACGGTAGAACTGGCAGGGACGCCTTGCTCTGTCACCTCTGCACCCTCGTGCTCCAGAGTCTCTGCACAGAGCGTACGTTTACTGCTTTCTGAGCAGGAGAAACGGCCGCACGAGGTTAGGGTGAAACAGAATGGGATTTTTCAAAAGCTTTTTTCACAAGAGAATATAACACAGCGTCACCCGCACACCGCTACACTCCCCCACGCCTTTCCGGCCACGTGAGTACGTGGTTATTGCACGCACGGGATTTTCCCACTCTGCTGGCTTCACGTACCGGGAGCGGCATCGCCCTTCTTCCCCAGCAGAAATTCAGACTCCGCCGTGAAAGCGAGGGAGCCCGGAATTAGCACGCCCAGCACGAGTGACACCCAGCAGAGCCGCTGCCGGCGAGTTTCCCCTCTGCACTTCGGCTGTCCCGGACTCCAAAAGCTCCTGCTCTCCAGAGTCAGGGAATTTCCCCACCTTCCTTGACACACTTCTCACACGTTGTACGTCTTTCCCACGGACTCGATGATGCCACCTCAGGGCAGCAATGACGTCCAAACCTCTGCGGTGGGGTCACCTTCCCAGACGGAGCCCTGGAGGAACGGGGAGGGGGCAGAGGCGATGCTCCCCCGCCCCCCGCGGGACCCCACTCCAGGGAAGCCCAGACCCAGGCAGCACGGCCACAGCTCGGGAGGCTCCTCCCAAACAAGTCCAGAACCGTCTGCCCAAGGAACAGCTATGGTAAGTGAGCATTTACGAATAACGATAGCGATTGCTTTGCGATTAGCTATTGCATATATATATATATATATCTCAAGCAGGCTTGAGGCAGGACAAGTTAGAAGCATTATGCATCTGGAAAATGGGACACGCAGCCCTGAGACACAGGGGCTGCATCTGGCACCCACACTCAGGCTAAAGCCTTCTCCTGCCCCAGTTACAAGGAACAGAATAAAGAACTGCAGGCAACCACCTTGTCCCCTTCTTCAGAGAGCTTGGGAGGAAAACACGTCTGTTTATCAAGCAAATAAAACTCTTAAGATGTGGGGTTCCTGCAGAGGATGAGAAGAACGTGAGCTCCTTTACGGGCAATTCTCACCTTCATGCCAAAGGTGAAGATCGTGATGAAGACTTTCATTATCAGGGCCAAAGCCAGCTTCCACATGGCTGTGTAGACTCCTGGGCCAGCAGCTCGGTCCGGCAGGTCGTCCCCTTTGGTGCTGTTGAAGTCATTCACATACTCGCAGAGCTTGGATGAGTCCAAAATCCCGCAGTCATTGAAGAGCTCAGAAATCAGCTCGCTGGTGCTCATCCTGGTGTACTCGTTGGGGAAGGCCAGAACGGCCGTGATGGCGGTCACCACAAACACCTCCAGCACAGGGTATTTGCCAAGCTTGGTCGTCTTGCGGCGCCTGCACCAGGCGATGTTGCTGCGAATGAAGAAAGCTCCCCAGAGCCCACCGAATATTCCCAAAAGGATGAAGGGCACGAGCTCCAGAAGATGCCACGGCATGTGAAACTCCACGTAGAAGAGAACCAGGCGGCTGTTCCCAAAAGGATTGATGGAGCGCAGGGTAAACGCGGCGACCAGAGCAGCGAAGAAGGAGCGCCACAGCGTCTTGAGCGGAAAGTAGTAACTGACCTGAAAAGGAAAGACAAAGCAGATTGAGTCCCTTTAACGCTTGCCATACACCGCTCGCTGCCCACTGCATGAAGTCAAAGCGAGGACTGAGATCCATGCGCACTGACGGCGTACCCTCCGCTCCAGCCAAGCACCCCGGGCTCGGTGTTGAGCGATGACCTGCACGCTTCCAGCGCAGAAAGTGCCCTCTGTGATTCCTGGAGTGGAGGCGACTGACTCGGCTAATAAAAGCTGTCACAAGTCAGCTAGGAGCTGAACCCAGAGAATTATTTGCCTTGCATGCTCTGCCAAGTCCAGAAGTGCCAAACAACAGCGCTAGCCATAGCTGCCACCACAACTGTTGCTCAGCTGAGCAAAACCAGCCCACTCCTCCTCCGAGCAAAGCCCTGAAGCAAGCAGTGGTGATCCATTTCACGGCTGGATCCAAAGACCCAGGGTTAGAAGCGCCTTGGGAAGGAAAGGGGTTTGATAAGCCAGATAAGTTTGTTCCCAGGTACCCTGGGACAGAGTTGTCAGGAGCGAGTGGACGTGTGGAAAACATGAGAGAGGCCGTGGCTGTGAGCAGTCAGTGGTGCTGAGCACGGACAGACCAGGGGAAACCAACAGGTTTATTGCAAAGCTATGGACAGACATCATCCAAAATAAATTCTCCAGTATTCAGAAGAATTACCTGAAACCCCAATAAGCTTTTAGGTTGCTTGGCCTTGTAAATACACCACCAATCAGTATTCAACAGGGTCTCCTTTCCACACCCAAGCAGTTATGAGCGGACTGTATTTTTAAAGCAGCAGGGTCAGTTCTTGCAATAAAACAGCTCGCCAAGAGCTAATAGAAAATGCTGGTGTTACCTCTTCCAGGCTAAAGAGCACTCCTCCGATCGGTGCACCAAAAGCTACAGACACACCAGCAGCTGCAGCTGCTGATAAAACCTAGGACAGAAAGCAAAGACAGTCAGACATTTTCAGGCTCTGCCTCTTGTTTTGTTTCTCTTTACTTAAATCTGTAGGATTTTTCTCTCCGGTGAGTGCACAGTAAGCCAGGGTCTGACCACCACTGGCAATTCCCTTTCTGTTTCAGCCGATTTCACGCTATGCTTTCCCCTCAGATAAAGCTCCAGTAAAACAGAACAGCGGTAACCTCCCCTCCCAGAACACACTGACTTTTCCCATCACCAATGAGTCGACAGCCTGCGCTGGGGAGATGCTGCGGTGTCACTTCCAAACCGGGACGGCTTTTTCCCCAAGTAGGTGCTGCGCCGAGGCGGACCGAGAGCACGCCGCATCGCAACAAGTTACAGCCGGTGCAAAGCACCAGCCCCCCGCACCACCCCAGCGGTTTGGCAACACCGGTGCGTCTCCGTACCTCTCTGCGCTTCGCTTCGTTCTTCCTGTATTTGGTGAAGAGGTGACACAGGATGTTCCCACAGCAGCAGGCGACGTGCACCAGGGGCCCCTCCTTGCCCAGGCTCAGCCCGGAGGACACCGCCAACACCAAGGTGATGGTTTTGATGATCAGTGTCCACTTGCCCAGGTAGCCTCTAATGATGAAACCACTTAAGATAGTTTTGATCTGGAAGTCAAGCACACAAAGCTCTACAGGCTTTCATTCAAGCCCTGGTCAGAGCTCCTGTTTTACAAGGCGCTCCCAATCCTGCCCACAGCTTTCAGAGTTCCCCCCAGCTATCAAAAGGTAAAAATATCCCTCTGTGCCAAGGCAGAAACAGCCATTTGAGCCCTTCCTTCGGGGCCACCATCCCTGCTGAGGAACATCTCAGGCTGGCTTTGGTCGCCCGCCGCACACAAACAGCGAGCTTCTGTTTGTGCCTCCTGCAGCAAACGCCAAAACAGTTCGGTTTGTAAAGGGACTGCACGCAGACTGAAGCACTAGACGTGTTTCAGCAATAGTTTGGATAAAAGCATACATTAAGCCACCATTTAAGGTGCAAGAAATTATTATTCCACAGCAGGCTTTTATAATCTTTGGGTGCTGGATCCCCACCCCACCTTAAAAAAACCCAACCGGCTTTCGTTCTCACTCACCTCTGGGATTCCTGAGCCACAGGCATAAGGAGCAAACCCCTTCACAAGTAACACAGCAAGAAGGGAGAATAACAAGGCCCAGATAACGTACATGAAGTAGTTGAGAATATACGCAAAAGCCCCCTGGAACGCAGAGAAAGTTCCCCAAATTAGATCATTTCGAGTGAGATCACATCAAACCTGCGCACTGAAGCCAGCACACAGAAATCTCACACACGGTTATCAGCCCACACCGAAGAGAACTACAGTAAGGTTGAGGTTTCAAGGATGAGTTACATCTGCTGGGTTCCAGGGCTATGAACCAAAAACCCGATATAGAATAGCAACGGCTGAACCGCCTGGAGCTTGTACATCTGGCATATACATCCAGATCACCAGCGAGGGAGGATGATACGTGCTGGGGAAGCGGGACACGCGGCAGCAAAACCAGCTGTAGGCACACCTCACCTCTCCGTGGCCGAGGAACAGCTGGGACCAGCTCTTCCACTCGGGACACTTGTCTCTGTCCGTGAAGGTCGTGTTGGATTTCCAGCAGCAGTGCTCGTGGTTAAACCAGAAGCCTGCTAAACACACTCCTTCTTTCAAATCTGTCATCCAGTGGGCAGAAATGTCTATCAGACCCGCTAAGGAACCTAGTTTAAAGAGAAAAGATAAAAATTTAATACTGCAGACTCCAATACCTGAAGGTTACAGGCTGCCCTACTAATTTTTGACTCACCTACCAACAAATAGACCAGTAGCGAGATTTTTGCCTATAATTAACTTTTATTCTGTAGAGAGCTAATTGGGAAGATTTGTTTAAGTACATATATTGAAAAGAGCAGGTCAGGAAACGGAGTATGCCTAATAATATTTCAAAGGCTGACCATTGCAAACCGCTTGCAACCCCACCCTACATCACTAGAAATTAAGTCTTCTCAATTATACTGAAAGAGCGGTTATTAAATATAGCGCAGGGAGACGTCCGGGAGGCAGAGAGGGACGTACTGCATTTCTGGAGGATGCAGACAAAATGTGTCACCAGCCTCCAGAGCAAGAGCTGGAGCCCAGGAGTTACACTAACAACACTTGGTCTGTGACGGGAATAACTCTGAATTTGGAGAAAACATTTCCAGTCCCAATTTAAGGACTTAAAAAAAAAAAAAAAAAAGGAGGGGAAAGTTACAACTGTGCCAAGTGAAGCAAAGCAGAGAGCTGGTACAGAAAGTAATTCAGCTTTTAAAAGAGGAATCTTCAAGCAATTTCTTGTTTTTCTGTTAAGAATAACTCCTACAGTCCCCAAAGATGAAAGCAGCCATCAGCTCCGGTCCCAACGAAAATGCCCCATCAACACAGAGGCCAGGAACAGAGACCTCTGATCTGTCCGAACAAGTGCTAGCACAAGCTCCAGAGGCAGCAATAAACACTTAGCAAATCTTCCAGTTAATGAAAAACTGGCTCGCAGGTTTCCTATGTAAATATTAACAGGAGATTTCATTTCATTCCTCGTGATGAATGCTCTTAGCTGCTTTCTCTCGGGAAGACCTGTACCCAGCTGATTTCCTTCTGCTGCACCGGGTCCAAAGTTTGCTCCTGAAGTCATTTAGAGGTCTCAGCCAGTCAACCTCTGAAAGAAGCCTGACTTCCCAAGAAACACCTCTCGCTTTTTATATCTAAGTATAGGAGGGAAAATATAGAAAGAAGAAACTCTTGCCAGCAGTCCTTGGGATTAACCTCTCCAGTGCCAACGAAGAGTGTTCAGCAAAGACGTACAGCATGACCCTCTCCTGACCCACACTTTCATCAGCTCTGTTTTGCTGGTTTGATTTTTAATTCATTTATTTCAGAGCTCTGTACCCAGGACAGCGTCCAGTCTCAGTTTTGTACCTGGCTATTTACACAAACGTGGCCTCAAAGCACGTAAAAATAATTCTCTGTAAATCGCAAAGCGCCGGCAGAGCCACGGCCATCAGTGCAGCCCCTCGCACAGCCCTTGCTCCAGGGACGAGATCTCCCGCTCCCCAGGGATCGTGGCAGGAATCGATACCAATGCTGCAGTGCAGAATTCCGTTTTAAACGGAGGTTTGCTCTTACCTGCCAACAACCCGATGAGAAGCATCAGCAGCCAGCCAGAAAAGGCATCGCTCACGCTGTGTATCAGCGCCCACGTGGACTCTTTACTTCTACTGGTGATCTAGAAGAGGGTTTTTTCCAAAAAGAAACAACAATCTGTTAGGACAGTGATCTACTTCGGTGGAAATGCTCTAAAAACTCCACGTTGACACTGTTGTTGGAAGATTAGCCCCTAACATTCAGAACGGCAGCTATCACGACACGTTCTGCTTCCAGGGGCGAGAGAAAAGTACGAGGCAGCGGCTGCTCTTGCAGCTGGTACGGTAAATGCAGCTCTGGTTAGGAGATGCACAAGAATGGATGGAGGATACCTCCATTTGTTCCAGCAGAAAATAAAATATTCAAGTAACGCTTTCCTCCTAGGTGTCTTCTGCATAAACACAAGACAAAATTCATCTTTTAAAGCCGCTACTCGTTAGCAATAGCGAGCTGCCAACACCCTGATGCCACAGGCAAATCCCAACCCTGAAGAAGCCATTCAAGCACTTTGCCCTGGCACTTTATCGATATCGAGACCCACGAGCTGTGAGAGCAAACAGAAGCCGTCACCAGTGTTTCCTAGTCGCCAGCTACGGCCTCGGCATCCGTACCCCAGGCCAGACCCGGGCTGAGGCAGAGGAGGCTCTGCCAAGCGCTGCGCAGAGGGGCGCGAGCGGGGCCGCAGCATCAATACTGGTCCAGAGGGAGGGTCTCGGCTGGGAACTGGTCGTGCTGGTGGCACCGAAGCGGGACTGGGACCCGTCTGAGAGGCCCCAGCGCAGCGTCTGGCCCAGGTCTTCCTGTGTGGGCAGGGGCGGCTGAAGCCTGTCAGTCTCACTGCTCTCGACAGGCGGACAAAAGGGTGACAGAACTGCGATTGTGTGCCCAGCACCCGGCTGCCTCTCCCAAGGGAAACATTCCAGTACAGCACTATTATTCCTAGATAAAAAGGCACACTGATGCAAACAACTAATACTCACTAAATGAGGAACAAAGTAAGAGTCCTTTCAGCCTGAATGATCATCATTTGTTTTTTCCCCTGGATTTTTGTCTTTCAGAGGCTGCTCTGATCAAGGCAGGGGTTGGGGTGGGCAGCAAAACTCTTCCCTTTATCCTTCTGGTCACTGGACCAGCCCCGCACCTCTTGGGCCAGCAGTAGCTTCTGCCTTGACCTGATTTCAGCTTCTTTGGATAAAGACAGAAGCGGTCTTTTCAGACGAGCATCCCTCCGAGACAGACAATAGATCGTCCTGCTCCGCGCTCACGGGCGTCATCTTTGTACACACGTGTGGGCATGCGTGGGAGAAGTCTCTGGGGTCCGTACTCCTAACCCACAGATGGGAACAGGTTTTGGGGCAGGAGGCAGTGGGGGCACGGAGCCCCCTTGCTTGGTCTGTACTTGCTCGCGTTTGGGCATTACACTGTATTGCACACGCTGAGCAGGGACCGCGTTCGGTCTGTGCGCTGTTATTAAGAGACAAGTTGTTTTGCGAGGCTCAGGGGAAAAAAAAATAAATTAAAGAATATTTTGGCACGTAAATAGACACGCTGAGTTCAGCCATAACCCTCCAAGAGTTCTGCCAGCACGGGTTGCTCGTCAATTGGGAACATGCTGGGGACATTGGTGCTTTATTTAAAGCATCCCTTGCTTTCCAACCAGATTCCTTTAATTGCAGAGAGCAGTGAAGTCCTGGGAATGAATTCTGAAAGAATTGCACTTAAGTTTTCTCAAACATGTGGCACAAAAACATTCCAATAGGAAAAGCATTGTTCAGAAGTGCAATTGCATGAGCAGGAAATGTCCCATTTCTTTATCAATAAACGGGATCATGGGTGCTCATATTCTTCCACATCAGCCATGCGATAGCAATGTAAACCTTCCAAATAACACAAGCACCTCCTGTGAGGTTTTGCTGTGCTTCAGAGTCGAGCGAGTTTAGCACGGCATTAGGAAGCATGCCACTAAGGCACGCCAGATGCCTATCAGAAATCCACTAAGCCTTTTATATAAATAAAAGCCTTCAGCAGAGCGGCAGCAATTGATAAGCTGCAACACGTTCAATGCAGAGTTCCTTTTCCTCCTGCGCAAGATCCTGCGGAGAGGCTCTCCGCTCCCACCCTCGGTGTATCTCCAGTGACTCCCTCGTCCGGCAACCAGAACTAAGATCAGCTCTAGCAAATTCATTATTCTGCTTCAGTGCCAGCAAGTAGTTAGAAATATTACCTCTCTGTGCCTGTCCCGGTCCCTGGACTTCTCTCGCACCCAATCTATAGTGTTAAAATCTTCGTAGGTTCCCACACCAGGAAGAGGTTCCTCCAGGAAATCCATCATTGTGCTTGTGCCGTTCATCCCTCCTCCATTATATGAGGAAAATCCTGAGGGGGGGAATTGAGCATTTCTTAGTTTTCCCTCCTTTTAGAGAAAAAAAAAAAAAAAGTTAAAATAAAATTACCAAAACACTAACTCGGGGGAAAACCACAGATTTCAGTGGCTACGCCCTTCCCCAGCTCCAGCAGTTCACGTAGAGATGGGGTCATTCCTGGAAACGACGGTTCAGGAACCAAAGTAAACCAACACTAGCACCTAGACGTTAACTTTTCCCTAAAGCCAGGACTTGCCATGATGATACTCTGCCATGTGAGGACAGCAGAGGGAAGAGGAGCGGGTGAATATTCGAGACCCCCAGCAGAGCCGACGGGAGTCCCGGGTGGCCCTAGACAGAAGCAGGATGGGCAGGAGGGCTACGGACGGGAGCAGGGAGACGGGGGAAGGAAAGCACCTGACCCCCCCATCACTGGGGGGGCCTCAAAAGCAGAAAGTGGTACCAAACGGGGCTCGGGAAGTTACCAAATCGGGGCTGGGGGTCTCCCTTCAGTTGAGACAACCTCAGCCAAGCCACTCGACCTTCTGTCCACCCCGCTCCAGCCTCATGGAAAATGATGCTTAGTGTGGATGTACGTTCCCAACATTTTGGTCACAAGACAGTCTCTTCACATGGAACAAGGCTGTGGGTAACGCGAGGGCCTACAGAAAACCACTGACCTGCAGAGTGACGAGGGTTGGCCAGGTCCACCTGAAGACAACACCCAAGGCTCCGCACCGTACAAGCCACACTCCCAAGGAAAGCTTCCCAAGTGCCATCCCCCCAGTTCCGCCATCCCTTCCCAGAAAATAAATCCGTTCATCGTAGAACCGTTGAACGATTTGGGTTGGAAGGGAACTTTAAAAATCATCTAGTCCAATCCCCCTAGTCCTTCAGGAATCCTTCAGGAGTTACTCCACGTATTTTTCTTTCTAAGCCACTGAATGCTGAAAGGGGAAAATCTGCCCGGGTTACTCCAAGAAACACTCTGTTAAAGTTCAGCGGAGGTGAAAGGTGCCCTGCAGCCTATTATCCACTGTGCAAAAGCGTCTTCAGAAGACGTGACACTACTTTGCACACTGAATAATAGTTCTGAAACTCCCTTAAGGAGCCCTTCACGCTACTCTCGCTCCCCGAGGCTGTCTGTGGCCCGGCGAGACGCAGTCGCTGCGCTCTGCTTCTGGGGACACGGGACGGAGCTGTGCAACAAGCTGGAAAGCAGCAGGGAGCCGCACAGATGAACTCCCTGGCATCCCAGCTCTGATGACCTTTTAAAACAGTCTTGTACAGCGTATATTGCTGGTCGGAAACGGAGAAGAGTGAGGTGCTGCCAGCCAGCTCACATCCACGTTGAGCCATCTCAGCAGGCAAACCGACGGGAAGCAGAGCGCAGAAAACCTACGGGAAGGCAGCAAGAGACTGAAGTCCTCGGCAGCTCATTTCTCACCTGAGCTGGGAACCCCCACCTTAAATAATGCCAAATCATTCACTTGGCAATCCACAGCACAGCCCGTATGCTCCGCAGAGCAAGCCTGAGCCCACACGCTCCCAGTCATGCACACTAGTGGAACATACACCGTGCGTGTTCTCCTCCAGCAACACGCTGCTACAAAAAGCTTCCAGGGGTGTACACACGGAGACACGAGCGGGGAGGCTGGTTTGGCAGACCTGGGCAGGAGAGTAAATCTGATCATGGTTCTGTAAGACATTAAGCATTTACAGCCATCCAGAAGAAAGAAAAAAAAAAAATAAAGAAAACTAAAAAAAAAAAAAACAAGGNAAAAAAACAAAAAAAAAAAAAAACAAGGACACAAAACCCAAAATCCAGCCAAAACTGAAAGCTGGTGAGGAAGAGGAGTATTAAAACTCCCGTACAGACGGATAACGTGTAGTATTTCATTTAGCGTATTCAGGTTGTAGATAACACCGTGGCAAAGATGTCTTTGGATGGGGAGAAGTAAGGAATTCAAACAAGTGCTCTCTATCCCATCATCGAAAAGCAAGAGAGGGAAAAAAGACCCGTGATGTCTTCCCGAGCCCATTTCCCAGATTGGCACAGCAGCCTCTTCACAGAGAAGAAGCTGCAGGAAAACAAGATGAGTCATGTAGCACAAGTGACAACTGCCACAAACAACCCACTTCGGCAAGGCTCCTTGCTTCATCTGGGACAAAACCAGGTCAACTGAAGTTCTCCGGAGATCCCCCCAGGTGGGGAGCGCCCAGGCTGTGAGCCCCCCCGCACAGTAAAGAACCCGGGGCACCTCTGCGAGAGCCCTCAGGAACTACCTGCTTTTAACCACGTTTTTGCACTCATGAGGCCAACAGCTCGGGAATACACAAACCGGCACCAGTACACAAACCGGCACCAATACACAAACCGGCACCAATACACAAACCCCACGGATGCTTTCAGAGACCTCTCCATTCAAACATCCCCACTGGAAATCCCAAACGCTGTTCTACAAATCTGACAGACCAAAACCTCCCTGAATAAATCATCTCCACAACAAGAGACAACCAGGTTCGGCACGTACCATGCCGAGATACCTGCAGCTCCTCCTGCAAGCCTGCTCACCTGCCCAGAGCTGCCCCGCAGCTCGGAAGGCAGCGAAGCCCCTCCGAATCTGATACAGGGGACAAGACAAGGCACCGTCCCAGTCAACCACAGCTCAAACGAGTCCCTCCTACGGTTCAGAGCCGCAGATCTGCACGGCAGAGACCGGGAGGTGAGACCGCGTCTGTAGCAGAACAACTCAACGGGGGAGGTAAGCCAGGGTTCGGTCCAGAGCATCAGCTCAATGGTGGCCCCGGGCTGCGAGCGCACCACGACCTCCCGGACCACACAACATCCCAACGCCCACCTGGGCCACTCCGTGGGCCACCAGCCGTCCTCACCACGCTGACCAGCTAGCTCACCGGGGTGCGATTCCCAGGGCCCCCCAGCACACGCCAGTGGATTTTTAACATCCTCGCTCAGATAGCGGCTGCGTTTTCTGGGAACGCTGAAATCTAACTTTGGGGGAGGAGGGGTTGTTACTGACAGTTGTTACCAGCATTATGGAACGCCGGCATCCAGCCTGGCATTCGGTTTAGCTCAGTCCCCCAGACACGGGAACCACCATGGCCACATCGCTTTCACAGCGGCTTCACACACCAGTAAGGAGGTGGTGCTGGTGGGGGGTCTGAGCCTTTGCCAAGGGGGGTGACGGGTTTCTGCCAAGCCCAGCGATGCAAAAGCCAAAACTGGGTCTACCTTGAGAAACGGGAGACGAACGACTGTCTCCCGCACACTCGCCTCTCAAAGCCGAGCAGCCCAGCCGGAAGAGTTCACTTGTGCTTCTACAGGGACGACCGACTCTTCTAGGAGTGCCACAACAACCCCCACCGCCGTGCTGCGGACAGCAGGCTTTCACTGCCCCTCCCCGTCACTTTTATTTTGGCACACCTTCCGTAACCTCTCCTAGCTAACAGACTACTTTGAGAAGTATTTTCTGCAAGAAGATGGGATCAGGGTCATTCCTTGCTCGCTCTTCTGGAATAACTGCCCAGACCAGCAACTTTCAGCTGTCCTGGGAACGCTCTCCCAGCTCAGAGCTCCCACAGAGCGGCAGGGACAGGACCCCGAGGGACCCCGTCAGCACAGAGCTCTGCCCCAGACCCCGAGGGACCCTGACGGACCCCGAGGGCACCCCATCAGCACAGAGCTCTGCCCCAGACCCCGAGGGACCCTGACGGACCCCGAGGGCACCCCATCAGCACAGAGCTCTGCCCCACAAGGAGGGGGGACCACGGTCGCCGCACCCCGGCGATGCCCCAGCGCACAGCACCGAGGGCAGCACAGGTACCAGCCTGCACGATCCCATCCCCACCGTGACCGGCAGCTGCACGGGGATCTCTCAGCGAGGCCGAGCGCCGAAGGGACGGTCTGTTGTGACTTGTACGCTCAGGACCAGCCAGGTGCTGCTTGGAGACTGGTCCTGCTCTCCGGACACCGGTCCTGCTCTCCGGACACCGGTCCTCCAGCCCCGTTCCTGCCCCAGCAGGGTTTACACCGGAAAAGCAGAGCCCCACGGTCTCCACACGCGGCAGCTTCACAGCCCTGTGAGCGGACAAGCTGTCCATCTGACAGAAGATAATGAGAAAACATCCTTATATTTTTTTTTCCAGGAGTAATACCGAACTATAAAATGGCTGACAGCCATAAATATTTATCAAGATCATATTTCGTGCCTTGGCTGGTTGCAAATCAAGGATCCTAGGATAACCAGATAGGAATAAAGGAAGAAAAGGAGTTCGGTAATGCCTTGCCAAAACACAGTCAAAATGATTGTACAGGTCTCCCCAGTTCCTCACGTACGGATCGCTAAATCAGTATCCGATGCCTAGAGACAGCAAGTTAAAGGCGGCCCTGTCAGAGAAGAACAGGTCGGGTTTTAAACACAGATTTATCAGTGTTTTGATCACCACTTCTCCCCATGATGGGTTAATGCTTCACTTGAGAGAGTCTGCCTGGCTTGAAAAAAAATGAAAAAAAACCCCAGAGGCAGCAGCGTTTGTTAAAGTTACAGGCGTCTGTCATCTGCAGCACAGCAAAGCCACAGGGCTTCACGAATTGTCCTGCCAGCGCAGCAAGGCACAGCAACGGCACGGGGACAGGTCTGCCCCCGCACCGCATCCCGCAAATCTGGGAAAACGAAGGGGTTTGCAGACAAAAGGCAGACGGGCAGTAAACCACCGACCATTACACAGCAGAAATCCAGCAGAGCACCCCGCAGCCCGGCCCGGCCATCCCTTCCTCCAAGTGGAGGAGCGGGAGCAGCCCCGGAGCCGCCACCAGCAGTTTGCTGCCCCGCAGCCTCCACGACGTGCGCCCGCGGACAGACACAGACAGACACGTCCCCCTGGCTGACGCCTCCCCTCTTCCTCCCTGGAAAGGGGCTCCTCACCCTCGCTCAGCCACTCCTCCTCCCGCCGGAGCACCTTCGGGAGCCCATCCGTCCCATGGCCGTGCGGGTCGAGGGGCAGCGGGTGCTCTTTCGCCTTACAGCGGCACTCGCTGCATCCTTCTCCTCCGGACTCGGCCGAAGATCAGCCCGCAGCGTCGCCGGGCCCTCCCCGCACGCCCGGCGTGTCGTCACCGTCACATGAGCTGGCCCTTGCACCTCGCTGGAAGGGGCAGGATTGGAGCGGCACAGGGAGAGGTTTGCGCTGGCAGGCAGCGAGGACAGAGGAGGCTGGCTACGGCCGGGGATCGGCACTCCCGATGCGCCCAGAAGGGAGGCTGCACCCCGAAGCTGCGAGCGCAGCCGGGACGTTTTATGCGGCAGAACGTATTCCCAGGACTAAATCCTGCCCGTTCCCTGTGCCGCACAGACTCGGCAGCGCAGACAGCGGGAGCTGACTGCGCAAGGGCTTTAAGATGGAGAATAGCTGGTTGCTAACGCCGGTTGCTCTCGCAAGCACGAGAGGTCAGGCAGGTTAAAGCTGCGCACCCAGACCCCCAGAGCCCCTTCACCCCAAACGTCTGGCGAACCGGCACTTGGCCAGGCCGCCACCAGCACCACGTCACACCGGGGATGCTCCTGGCCCACCAGCCTGGGACAGACCCTGCTCCGCACCCCCACATTTCCAGAGCTCTGGACCAAGTCGAGCCTCAGCACGGGAAAACGCATTTATCAGCGGAGTTTCCCCGAGGTTGGTGGGTCAGTCACAGACGTACCGACAAAACCCCTTTCTTTCCCCACCACCCAGCTGGCTTTTTCCTTGCTGAAGGGCTAGCTGGGAGGCTCTCTGCTCACCCTCCTTCCAGAAGACAGGCAGGCACTGCGTGCTGAATTTCTCTTTTGTCCTCTCTACCTCAGCAGTTCTTGAGCGCTTTCCCCAGCCCCTCTGGGCCCCCTCTGCACTCTTTATCTTGCCATTCAACGGACACAAGAGCTCAAAGGGGCTGGTGATTAAGTTCTTCTGGCTCCAGTTTGCTAGCGATAGCTTGTCATTTAAACGCTGTAACGCTACGCCCTAGCAAACGTTGGCTTTGGTCTCACCCCAGGCTGCTCCAGGTGGCTGAAGAACAAGCCAGGGGAAAATCCATGCGGAGCTTCGCTAACCCTCCTGCACTTTTGGGTCTTGCTCCCTCCTACTGCAATTCTCATTTCTTGCCTTGAGAGCTCAAAGAGGAAAAAAAAAAAACTTAAATCTCACAGCAAAAAGGAGACCTTCCCACCCTTGCATCATGTTTTAAGTCTTCCTCTGAAAGCAGCGGGGAGCACAGGAGCACAGTCCTGCCTTTGCTCCCCACAATTTACAGCACACCCAGACTATCCCGATGCCCAGGCATTTCCCCAGCCCAGCGTCTGCCACACCGCTGCTAGAGAAAAGCACAAAATAAGCTGGCATTGCTGCCCAACTTACACACCCGACCAGAACCACTTTAACCTATCCAGAGGAAACCATTTCTATTTTAATCCCTTTGGAAAGGGCTATCAAGGAATTGATAGTACAACTGCAGATCTAATCTAACTGACCATGTAGTTGGGTATCCGTGAAGCTCTGGGCAGAATTTTCTTTAGAAGGTCTTAAGCAAATTAAGCTCTTGGGAGTAACAGGGAAGGTTTTCTCACAGACACGCAACGGGCTGCAGAGACGGGATGTTAAAGGCATAAATTCCTAGGCTTTCGAAGCAGGAGGAAGGCAACAGAGGAACCCCATCCATTTCTGCTTGTACTGGACCATCCAATATATTTGTAAGCGGTGCCTATGCTTACTGTAACTTGTGCTGGGGAACCAGCATCTCCTGGGCTGGCTTCGAAGGACCACAGCTGGACTACGAGGGAGCAGAAGAAACTCAACGCCAACAAAGCAAGGGACACGGGGTGGGGAGGGGGGGGAGACAGCTGTAAACAACGGCAGGCTCTAAGTCAGATGTCTGACAAAAATTCAAGTGTCTGCAGATAATGCTCTGCAAGTCATTGCTCAATACTTGAGAACAGCCAACAAGGAAATAGCTTCGCTTTAAATCCCTTAAACTAAGCAGCAGAAAAGAATTACTGCCGTACAAGCGCACCTTGAACACCACGTGTAGTTCTGGCCACCTTCGCTGCGGCACAGAAAGGAGGTGATGCCCGTAAGATAAACAACTTCTGGGAAGCACGACTGCATCCATAAAAACTGTGCCACCCCATCGTCCCTTTGGCCAAGACCAAAATCTATGCTTTGACGCTGATTTTGAGGAAGCGCTGCTCAGATTCACTCGCTGCCTGCTGTAACACCATTACCTTAGTGCCAAGACTACAAGGAAAACTAGAAAAGTTATCAGGGGATTTTATTAAAAAGCCAAGTTTGATTCCAAGCACAACTTAACAGCGTGGAAAAAAAAAAAAATAAAATGATCAAGGCAAGTCTTATCTTTTACCTTTGATTGACAAAATGCTGAAGTCCAAAGCAGAGAAGGTAAGAGGGAGAGAACGTGGGTACCCATAGCGAGCTCTCAGTAAGAATGTGGGTACCCATAGCGAGCTCTCAGTAATGCAAACAGCACCGCAGCCGGTGCGAGAAGCCGCTGGGGTCCTTTTTAAATCGTTTTGCCTGAAACAAGCCTGAAGCACTCAGAATACCTACGCCTTGGCTCAAGCTGTTAAAGAGCTCCGGCCTTCGGGAAGCGGGCGCATTCTTGCACACACCAGTTCGGAACAAAGTTTCACCACAGTCGGTCTAGATCCCGCGTGAAGCATTTTTCCAACAAGCATCCTGCGTTCCAGGCAGCAGGCAAGGCTGGTGGTTCCCTTCGGGGACCTGACGCAGGGCGAAAGCACGGAGGAGCTCCGGCTGCCAAACGCACTCCAGATTTACAAATCTACCGACAGCGGGCGACTTCCTCCTCTGGTCACTTGAAGGATCCCTAAGCTCCAGCTGTGGCTGCTTTTCCAAGGCGAGATGCGACCGCTCTCGCAGGAGAGTCCGACAGCCTTGGAGAAGGTGCAAGGGAGGGCTGGGCTCTGCTTCCCGGAGGTGTCACTAACTCGTCCCCATCCCACAACATACCCACTGCAAAAGCAGCAGGTCCCAGCCGGATCCACCACGGCAGAACCTCGGTTATCACCTCTCCGGCTCCGGCCAAGCCTGTGCCACCACATATGCCGGTTGCCCGCCTGGTGCCCAAACATTTGCCAGCAAACATTTCCTGCAGGCAGCAGGGAAAACTCGTAGAGTGAACTGAAACCAGTATTTGGGCAAGCAACTCCTTCCCCTTTTAAATTTCCTCTTTCACTTCTGTGTCAACCCCACCACAGACTTAAGCATCCTGCAGCCCCCCGAAGCGCCGCTGCCACCATCACTCCCAGCTGCATGTGCCCGCGGCGTGGACCCCCCCTTTCTTCCCAGAAGTAGCCACAGGCCTTCAAAATGCCCGGAGCGGAGACAAGAAAAGCCTGTTTAAGCGAGGAGGGAAACAACCGAGGGCTGTTTCAGGCCGGCAGTAAAACTAAAGTCAGCTCAAGTCACCCACTGCTGCTCCTAAACCCTGTATAATAATAATTTCCTTACAAGAAGTTAAAGAATTCAGCTCCTTCTCCCTAAATATCAGACACGGGCACACGTTTAACTTCAGACAGCCGATACCCCAACAGCTATCGAAAAAGTTCTCACCAGCAGGTAAGACAACACAAATTTGCAATTCCATTATCAACACGCATAACGTGATTATTTCTACGTACCTAATTCCGCACATACTGCTAATTAACAGATCTTCAGAAGTAACTTCAGTCACAAGTCATTATTTCGAGCTCTGTGCGAGGACTTTTGAAGCGGGCTCGCAGACGCGCGCAGATCGAGACGTCAGTTCTGCCAGCAGGTCAGGCTGGAGCAGCACGCTGCCCAGCACCCCAGCCCACCCCAGCCCACCCCAGCCCACCCCAGCCCACCCCAGCCCACCCGCCGCCCTCCGTCACGATGCGCAGAACCCGGGGAACAACGCGCTCGGGGTGTAAATCTTGCACCCGTCCCCTTTGGACGGAGGGTTTTTAACCACCAGCCAAGGGTTATCGCTCAGAGTTAATGCAACCGCTACGAGAACAGTGAGCCTTCCTCCGCTCCGGCCCGAAAGCGGTGAGAGGGACCAGCCCAGCAGAAGACAATCGCCGCTCCTTGCAGGATCTCCAGCAGCAGGAGAGCCGGCAGTTTTGGCTCCTGCCAGGTGCCAGTGGAGGAAGTGTCTTTATGTGCCCTACCTGGAGGCAGACCACATAGTTAAGAAGCAAACCAGAAGGATTTCGTTTTAATTGTTGCCCTATGGTAAACAGGGGTGGGGGAAGAAGAGGACAAGAAGGTTTATGGGAAGTCACAGAGACCTGCAATCTGCTGCACAAAATGAAGTATTTTTGCTTTTAAACTAACTCAGGATAATTCACGGAAGACAAAAATCTGCGCTGACATCCCTGCCCAGCACACTCACACCACCTCCCTCGTGGCACGGCCAGCAATTCCCTACAGCAGCTATTTCCAAACTCTCCAGAAAGGACTATCCAGGAGCCCTAAAAGCAAAGTGGTGAGAGAGGGTACACTGCATTTAACAGCAAAGTAACCACACGGACGGCTAAGAGCGCAGCTTTCCCCTCTGACGGGTTACTGGATGCACACAGGCCGGTTGCTGCGGACAGACAAGCAGTGCCTCCCCACCACAACCAAGTCCCTCGCACACTCCTCGCGACTGCCGTTTATTTAAGGAGATTTTCTACTTTGCCCGGAACACGCACCTCCCACCAGCCTCCGTTACAAAGCAACGCTGGGAGCCAAATGTGGCACGTGAGCGAGCGCTCAGCTGCTCTGCAGAAGTCTATTCATGGATGCAACGCAGTGCAGAATCCTGCAAACTTCATATCAGTGCTGTGAAACGCTGAGCTCTCATCCTCAGCAGAGGCCAGTGGCACCCATACAGAAAATATTAACGTGAAATCCTACCGAAAGCCACGATGAAAGACAGAAAGCAAAGAGATGCATGTGTCTTACCTCCCATCTCCCTGTCGAGTGGTGGGTCATCGTCAACCACGGAGGAGAAGTCCAGAGACGCTCCTGCTATTTCCAGCATATCTTCATCACTAGTGCTGCTCTGGAAACTCCCCCGTCGATAGCCTTTCTGTTCCATGGCCAGAGCTTCCAAGCCTGGGAGCAAAGGGAAGTTTTTTAGAGCACAAGCACGAAGACTCATTTTCTAAGCCAGCTGGACTGACGCCCGCGTGACACTTTTTCCTGAGGACCAGGAGGCCGCCCTGCTCATCCCACGTGAAGGAGAACTGCAGCAATACCCCCTGAAGTTTGGGCGAGAACAAGTAACTGCTCGGGACAAAACTGGATGGTTACAATCCCAAGCAAAGCTCTTGCACTAGATTTCATATTGGCACAGGCCAGGAAAACATCAAGTCCCGGTACAGCAACTCAGCCGGACAGACAGACAAACACAGCAGCAACAGGGCACGCAGGTCCTTAAAAGAAAACAAGTTCAGAAAACTTTGCACGGCCAGGTCAAACCCCACAGAGGAAAATCCTTCCGCAGCAAAGGATCCTACCCACGTATCCTCTGCTTCTGCTGGAAAAGGGCTCAAACTGGGTTTTGAATAACCAGCTGCCGGCCATGAGACAGGCTTACCCCAGGCTATGAGACGACCAAACTGTAAGCAACCACCCCAAAAACTGGCAACAGCCCCCGCCTGAGCTGCCCATAGCACTGCCCCGTGTCACCCACCGCCACGGCTCGCGCCCCATGATCCGGCCATGAGCTCTCGCACGGGAGCAGCCCGAATGCCTCAGATAATGTTCTTCTCTATAGAAGACCAATTCTGTTTCTAAGTTCTTGGTCTAAAAGCCTCTCAAGGTATTTCCCTTTTCTCCTTTGTATTTCCCACAAAGACTGTGAAGCCATTTCCATCTGCAGAGCGAGCAATTAGAAATCCACTCTAAGAGCAGGAGAACACCAACGCAGGTCCACACCACGTCAGACAAGGCAAGAGACATCCGCTGATGGGTTTTCTAAATCATCTCGGCACGTGCTCTCAACAGGTTTACAATGCCTTTTTTTTTTTTTTTTCCCCTTTTTCTTCTTTTTGACCATCTCACCCCCACAGTGTCCTTGTATTTACTGCCAGAGCACTGATGCAAAGCCCATGGCGGAGGGAGGATCCTCGCAGCAGAAATGCAGCTGTGAGCCCTCCAGATGTGCCAAGCTCACTTACTGTCCTTCTCCGAGACGCAGGCAAACTAACAAAACCACCCGAGCGAACGACGATTTTCATCACCCGCACGCGAAGCTGCAAAACGCAATCTGCTCACGGAAGTGTGCAATTAGACTTTGTGAGTAATCTTAATTAAGTACCCTTGACCTGCTGCCAGACCTAGTCATCTCGAGGAGCTGCCCGTGCCAGAGCACAACATGAGACCTGTCATCTCTCCTCCTCTTCTCTAAGACACTGGGGAAACTATGAAAGCAGAAGCTCTGAAAACGTAATAAACCAAGTTGGAAAAAAATCATAATCTGGTCCCAGCCTCAAAAATAGCCTTTGCAACCTGAAAGCAGGAATCATTTCCTCTCAACAAGATGACAGGCCATGTTTGCTTTTCTCTCGCGAACATACGTATTTTTCAAGAGAATTAGAGAGGAACCAAATATGCAGCTCAGCCTTATTTCAGGAAGGAAAAAAGCCAGCCAGCACTTGCACACAGTATGAATTACATACTCTGCAGAAAGCACTTCCAATTGCAAAAAAACCCAAAACCCACCACACAAAAAAAGTCTTGGCATCGTACGAAGTGACGCACCGGACTCTTCGCTAAGCCTTACTCTGGCCAATGTGATGTTTCGTGACTTTTAAGCCCCGTTTACTCATTAAACTGGTGCAGAATACAGCGATAAAGCAAGTGCTGAGCGCTGGCCGAGGGGAAGCGGGTGCTGGGGAAGGCGCAGGAGCTGCGGCACGCTGCCCCGCCAGCACCAACGCTGTCAGCACACCCACGGCGCGGGCTGCAGCCCTCCATCGGCGCGCGCGGAGGACTGAAGGCAGGAGAAACCGAGGAACTCAAAGCTCTTATTTGCCGGCTAACGATAAAAATAATTAAATGTCATTAAAGCACTGCGGTGCACCGGTAAGCTGCTGCCAGGGGTGGTCTGCTCGCCCCTGCAGAGAACTACAGAAACTCTGTGCTCGTGTGCCACAGGGCTGGTCTGCAGCGTAACGCGGGTTTAGAGGCAGTTTCCAAAAGACTCTGTGTGTGTGTGTGTGTGTGTACACGGGAGGGGAGGTTTGAAACACGTCCACATTCACACATCCCCACTTTCCCTGCCAGGGGCTGAGTCCCTCAGCCGACAGCCACTGCTAGCATGGGCAGTTTGAAAATTGGAGCGGTGCCCCCGCCTGCTCCCCCCAGTCCATCCCCAAGTTTCTTCTCATTTACAGCTTAAAAAACCAAAACCAAGCCAACAAGCACACCACCTTCCAGCCGCAGCACAGACCTGGAATATGCAGCACAAAAAGATGTATTTCTGAAGATACACCGAAGATACACTTCAGTGCTTGCTTCTCTCCAAGTCCTAAACCCCGTACCTCCAGGGACTGCTGAAGTCACCTTCCCTGGTGAGTAATGACTTTCCAGGCTAAACCACGTGCACCAAAAAACCCAAACACACACCCACCCCCAAAACAAAAAAAACTCACCCAAACCCCTGTGCTCACGTTTATCTATGTTGTTAATTTACCGCAATACTTTGGGCAACGGCCACTTCTTTCCTACTGGGCAGAGGCACTCTCCGGGCGCCCACGGCAGTTGTACGTACCAAATCCCTCCCGGTGCACCCAACGCTGGCGTGAGCGAGAAGCCATCCTCCTCCGGCCGCTCCCATTCACCTCCTCCGCCGTTTTCAGTCCGTCCGCGTTTTCCCCATCCCAGCTGAGCAAAGGGAAGCTACGAAGCAAAACCTGACGGGGTCGGATGCCTGGAAGTGACTCAGATGACGGCACTCGCAACCAGGAAGCCAGAGCACCCCATCGCCATCCTGCAGAGCAAACCCGGCTCCAGCCGAACGGCAGCTTCAGCCCTGGCAGCGCTTTTCCACCCACGCCAGCCGTCGCAGGCTCTTCTCCCCATTTCGTGCTTCGGCATCACCGGCACGCCTGGGAAATCCGCTCCTCCAGCCTCACCGCAGCCCCCGGCCCAGCACCACCCCGGCCTCGGCGCAGCCGTCCCCCCCCTGCCTGCAGCCACAGCGTCGGTCCAACCCTTCCCGAGTGGGAGCCTGGTGAAAATGCTCACAGGAATATCCCCCCCCGCCATCGCACAGGGGGTTTGGCTCCGGCTCCCCAAAGACACGGCACCAGGAGATTACGACTCCAAAAGGAGCAGGGAATAATCCTGACCAGCCGCCTTCACCAGTCCTCGCTGCTGCGAGGGAAGGAGCCAGCTTACCACCTAGCGGCAATTTCATGTGAAAAACCAAAGCCCAGATCACAAGACTGTTGGGTTGGGTTGTTTTTTTTGTTGTGGTTTTTTTTTTTCCTTTTTCTTTTTTCCTCCAGAGATCAGCAAATCTAAGCGGAGCTTTGATAGTTCAGGGCACTACTTCCTCCCCATCCCCACAGCATCTCTTCTCACAATTACCAGATCCAGTGGTACACAAAAAAGGGAAAACATAGAATAAACCAATTGTAACTGACAAAAACAAAGGAAAGAAGAGGGAAAAAAAAAAAAATACTATTTAGCCATTATGTCAATACTCCAGGTACCCGGCTCAGAGCCAGCGGAGCAAGGCTTTGCTGCAACATTATCACTCTGGAGGCTCACCTTGCCTTTAGAAATAAAAAAATAAAGAAAATAAAGGAAAAGGCGCTCTTTCCGAGCAGAGGAGGGTAACTCCTTGAGACACACACTTGGGAGCACCGGTCAGCTGAGGGAGCTGGTTTGGATTTTGTCGCACCCCAGCCCACAAGACACGTCGCCCTGCCAGGGCTCAAGTGAATGGCAAGAGGGCTGGCACTGATCTTAAAAAAAACAAACCAAAACCCCAAACAAAACCAAAAAACTTCCCAACCAACCAAACAAAAAAACCTCCAAACAAAACAAACCCGAAACAATTGTAACAAAAAAAACCCCAAAACAATTGTAATTTCGTCTCTAACTGCTAAAAGAGTCCAACCAGAGCGCGTACAGAGCTGGAGGGCATTCACAGGAGAGCTCCAGGGCTTTCAGCCCTCCTCTGAAAACAAGTCAGGGCTCAGATACCGGTGGAACCCCTGAAAGCGTCGTTTTGCAGCTTCATAAAAGGGACGACGCTATTTTCCACGTCAGTCCCCGCGCTGCCTGAAGCGCCCGTGCCAGCGGCCCCCCCTGCGCGGGGGGCGAGCCCGGAGCCGGGAGGGTGTTCGACACCTCCGGGTGCAGGACGTGACGTACGAATATCTGCAGGGACAAAGGAGATGTTCCGCAACAGGCTGCCATCCGCAATGGCGCGGTTTCGCAAACTGCACACAGATCACTCGACAGAAGGGTTTAGAGGCTCAGGTAAATTGTCGACGTGCCTCCCGCCATCGCCTTTTAACTGCACGCTCGTAAAAGCTTTTCTTTACTCCGCTCCCTTCCCGCTGTCCGCCTGCCTGCGTCTCCTCTGAAGAGCAGACAACGGCTCCATCGCCCGGCACCAGCTTTTGCCCGGGCAAACAGCCGCGGGACGAGCCGTGTGCTGGGCGGCCGCACCGCCACGCTGCTCTGGAACAACGGCTGGTTTCAGAGAGGCTGGGGATCTACCAGCGCCAGGCGAACACAGAGACTTGGATTGTTTTCGGGCTCGTTTGGGGTTCTTTGGTTGTTCTCTGACACGCACTCAGGCGCGCCCCTGGGAGATGATGTCCCACGCTACGGTCCGAGTCCTTCCAGCGCCGGCCCGTTTCACCAGGTAACGGCGGAAAGCAGCGTACGGATCCTGCGGCGTTTCTGGATGTCGATGGATTCACTGCCATCCCAGGATGCTTACGGGCTGACAGACACCCCGACACGTACAGCCCGTGGCCGTCAGCTCTCACTGCTATCACCTCTTCTGCAATAATCCATCGTTCCTCACGGCTTACGCCACTCAGCCATGCAAAACTCAAGTGGATGGCAACACCCATCACTGACTTCATCCTCAGCTCGTAACTACGCTCGGCTCCTGAATAAACCCCTTGTTTCCCCAAGAGTTGTTAATCGAATCACATATACTCCCCAGAAAAGCGTTATCTCCAGAAGCAAGATGTTCTGGTATTTCATTTATTAGATTAGAAGTCCCCCATGATCACCCACCACCGACTCAAGAAATGGTTTGCTGCTGCAGATGCTTTACATAAAAGGGATTTCTAGAAATAAGAAGAAAAGCAGCCCATTTCCCCTGCTTTACCAGGAATTTCCCCGGCTCGTGTCAGCTACGCACAGCTGGTCAGAGGCTGCGGGAAGCAAAACGCACTCGTAAGGCACGCTGCAGGAAAGCTCCGCGGGTTTGCTCGAGAGGGCAGACCGGGTGGATCTTTTGTGTTGCTTTTCCTGGAAGAGGCAGAGGAAAGAGGAGAACAAGCAGCCTAAGACCTCTCTCCCGGCGCTTTCCACGTGGTGAGCACGAAAACACTGAACACCCACGAGGCAAGGAGCTTCAACGGCTTGGAACCGCTCAGGTCACCGCAGAAACCACTGTTCGTGTCTAGCAGATCCAGCCCGAACGCGGCGCTACGTCTTGCCGAGATAAAGCCCTCGCTACTCGGACGGCAATCGAGGAAGCGCAGAGTGGTCCCACTCCAGCTTCTACGCCAATTTGCAACTGGTTTTCCCCGTCAGTCCTGGAAGGGCTGTACCTTGGCGAAGGCTTTGTACTTCTTCCTACAACCGGCATTTGTGAGCAATACGGTCATCGTAGGCACAAACGCTGTGCACGCTGCTCCCTGGCTACGCGCACATTTAAACAAAAATCCAGTAGGAACGCGCTTTCCGAGCGCTTTGGGGAAAACACCACCGCTTCCTTCCCTTTTTCCTCTCCTTTTTCCCTTTTTTTCTTTAAAGAATCAGGACCATCGTGGCTATGACAGCAAGATTCCAACTAGTATTTCCAATTATATTTTACAGCCCAGTTTAGTTTCAAGCTTGCATCACGTTTCAGCTTTGGTAAGTGCCACGTACTGTGTCTCTGCTCACACCCTGACATTCAAACAGCACAACACGGTTAAGACTTATTTTGGGGAGACCGCAGTTTTGCTTCTTGCCCAAATTACTGAAATATAGGCTACAACAGACCGAAGAGGAGATTTCCTGAGGCACGGAGAGAAGGTAAAGCACCTGACTTGCATAAAATCCCGGGTGAGAAAAGCCTCCCGAAAGCCTCCCCGCGGAAAAAAAAGTTACGGGAGGGGAACCAGAGCCCTGGCAAGAGCCGCTGCTCGGCGACCCCGGCGCGAGCGATCCAAAGAGACACTGCCAAATCGCAGTGAGAATTCCGGCTGGCACGCAGCGAACGCTACGAAGCGGCCAGGCCCCGGGTGCTGCACACACCAGTTTCCTTTCCAACGTCTCCCTCTCTGCAAAATCCACCTGAGCCGCTTGGCACACGTGGTGCGGAGGGTTTGATATGTTTTTGTCAAAGCAATGGATTCCGTTCTGCCCATTCGATCCAAAGGATACGCTCTTTTTCCTTGTACAGTTGCTAGATGCTTTTTTTTAAAAAAAAAAAAAAAAACAACAAAAAACACAACGCAGGAGGGGGGGGATAAAAACAGCATTTTGGAAGTGCTGAATCGCAGCCCAACAGGTCTGAACCCCCCTTGCACTGAACCAGAACAAGCTGGCACACGAACAACAGGGCCAGCTCGCTGACTGCAATACTGAAGCAGCTCTCAGGACTCATTGAATTTCTACAGAAGCTTCAGCTCCCTCCAAAACCGGGATGCACATCCAACAGCACCTTCCACTCTCCAACAGCAGAAGCTGCAACATTTTGGTGTCCGAATGCCCCGTAGCTACCCATCGCGCCGGCGCCCTCAAAATACAAAGAGGTTTCCGTACCCTGTTTGGGGAAAGCAGAATTTGTGTAGAGAGTAAAGCAGCTACAGCCACTGAAATAAGCAGCCTGACCCTCTACTTAATTTCCAGCCGGTTCCTGAGGCAGCACCTTCAGGAGCCCACCCTCGGCGGCACGCTGGCCCCGTGCGCGGCAGGGTCACCACGCGGGTTGCAGAGCCCCTAGAATCATAGAATCATCCAGGTTGGAAAAGACCTTTAAGATCATCAAGTCCAACCACTAACCTAACCTTGCCATCCCACCACTAAACCATGTCCTCAAGCACCTCATCTATCCTTCTTTTAAATACCTCCAGGGACGGGGACTCACCCACCTCCCTGGGCAGCCCATTCCAGAGCCTGACAACCCTTTCTGTGAAGAAGTTTTTCCTAATGTCTAACCTAAACCTGCCCTGGCGCAACTTTAGCCCATTGCCCCTGGTCCTATCGCTTGTTACCAGGGAGAAGAGGCCGACCCCCACCTCACTACAACCTCCTTTCAGGTAGTTGTAGAGGGCGATCAGGTCTCCCCTCAGCCTCCTCTTCTCCAGACTAAACAACCCCAGTTCCCTCAGACGCTCCTCCTAAGACTTGTGCTCCAGACNCCACCCAGTTTGGTGTCATCTGCAAATTTACTGAGGGCACACTCGAGCCCCTCGTCCAGGTCATTGATAAAGATATTAAACAAGACCGGCCCCAGCACTGAGCCCTCTTGACGGTCACCTTCCACGCTGCTCGCCATAAAGTGTTCTGGAAAATGCCACTGCGCATACGTTCCAGCAGGAACTGCTCCATTTATTGTCGTGCAGCGCTTAAGGGATGACGGACACTAGACAAACACACAACAGATTTTCCCTGTATCGATTATGGTCCCTACGGTCTCACGTAAGAGCGGAAATGGACTGCCACTGGCTGCAGCAGCACTACTTTTATTTAAAACTCTTTAAACAGGCGCCATTACAAAAAGCCATCGAGGTAATTTTACGTACCCTGTGTCGGTCTCACTACAGTACTTAAATTTCTTGAGAAATTTCTGCTTAAATCGAAAACCCGTGAAGAGGCAAAAAGACTATCAAGACGAAAACCAGTGACGCGATGAAAATCTCCCACCCCAAACAGCCAGCTCCCCCGGAGACAGCCTCACCCGTTCCTCAGCCTTGAGCAAGGAGCGGCGGTTGAGGAAACCCTTGACAGCATCACCCCGAGGCTGCGGCAACACGCGCCCGCCGTCCCGCCTTCCGCGACACCGCCGCGCAGAAAGGGAACCACCGCGAGACACCGCCAGCGGCACCGCAACAAGCCCTGGAACACGCGTCACGGTGTTTTCACGCCGCTTCACAGCATCCAAGCGTTGACCTCAAACCCACAGCGCTACGCAAACGTCTGCAGCGTGCCAGCGATGGGTGCGCAGCACCCGACTCACCTGGCTCTGCGGCGAGCAGAGATGCGGCCGGGGTTACCTTGGCTGGCGCGCCTGGTCCGTCTCACACGGCAAGCCCCCCCGGAGCCCTCATCTGCTCTGCCCGAGCCGCACCGAGGAGACGGGGGGTCTTCCACGCTCCGGGGACTCCGAAAAGGATCTTCCAAAAGCCGAGCTCCCAGTCCTTCAGACACAACTGCACGTGGTGCTGTGCTGCACAACCAAGAGTGAGTTGTTATTCCAGCGGGAATAATTAGAAGCATGATGCAAGAAGCACGTGAATATTCAAACCCACGCTGTGAATTCTCAGAGCTGAATCCAAACTCCCGGACAAACCCGCTGGATGAGTGTAAGAGCAGACGACGGCAGCGTCAGGCACCAGCCCTCGCCCGGCTGTGCACGCAGCCTGGGGTGCTCCGGCCACCCCGTCCGGCCCCATCTGCCCCCAGAACACCCAAATTTCTGAAACCCCTCTGCTGAACCCTGCCGCCGGCTCGCGCGACAGTAACGGCTGCCGACCCAAGAGCTTGCTCCACAACTCCTCCCATCAAACCAGCAGCTCCTTATCCCGAAAGCAAGCGACTCCGCGTTCTAATTGCACGCTGCAATGTGACAATTGCACAACCGGCTTTTTCCCTCGCCGAGACATCTAGAGTCGAAAGAATAATGTATTATTAAGTGATGTTTCCTGAAATGTTGGTGTGACAGTCACGTTTCTTACTCAATTACCAGCTTCATGGCTTTTTTTTTTTTTTTTAAAAAAACCCCACCAAACCAGATCAAATGCAAACGGGAAAAAAACAATGCTGGAGAATGACCAAAGGAAAGTATTTAGATGAAAAGAAAATCTTGCCTCACAGCATGACCCAGTCCTGAAATGCAACGGGGTTGCCAAGAGCACACGGCAGAGAAAGCAGCAGCACGGCTGTACGGCCAGGGACAAGAGAGAAAAGAAAAGTGGGGCTGTGCGGCACGACTTCCCCGCGACCCCCCCCAAATCACAACGGGAGAAAAGAGAGAAGAGCTTTTGTACTTTGGGGCCCATGGCGAGTTTCTACCTCCTGCAGCTTTCTGGTAGCTGAAGATCACAACCTGCGAGTCCACAGGGAGACCAAAGGAAATTTGCTGTTACGTTTTCAAGCGTGCATGGCGTACGGGGTGGGGGGGGTTAGAAAGAGCAGGGACAAGACAACTCCATTAAAATAAAAAACAAACCCACCAACCACACTTTCTGGTTGCGTGCTATTCCCAAACCATTTCAGCTTCTGGAGTTACTGGAGAACAACCGATAGCGACAACACCATCAAATCTTGGGCAAACCAAAACCAAATCCGAACCTCGAAAGGTATTTTGGTGCAACGAGTTTCAGGCCACGCACCAGAGACCTTCCCCTCGCAGAGGCTGGTTCAGAAAGGAGCAGCTCAGCAAGGCTCCAGCTGGGGCCGGCAAGATCCGCTGCGTCCCAAAGAATTAAAAAACGATTCGGGATTTTACGCGACTGCCATCCAAGCCGTATTTTAAAAACAAAAAATAATCCTGTTCTCAAGTTCTTCTGGCAACAAAGGCAGAGGTGCAGCCGTGTCTGCCAGCCGCACGCAGCTCCCGCTGCCTCACGGGGGTCGGTGCTCGGGGTCCTGACCCACGGCCACCCC
>VXBL01007575.1:238142-293201 GCA_013400195.1 Aramus guarauna
GGGGTCTGGCTGGTTCGGTGAGGCCGAGATAAAACAAGCGCGTGCCAGGCAGCGAGAGCCGGTGCGCTTTTGAGGGAGGACAAACTCCGCGCGCCGCTCCGAGGAGGCAGCCGGGAGCGGAGAGCGGCGAGGGCCGGTGCTGGGCTGCCCTCAGGCGGGGTTCTCAGCAATATCCCGGGGCAGCGAGAGCCGGCACGGAGCGGTTCTCAGGCCTCACGCCGGGGTGGTAGAAAAGCCCTTGAGACCGCCGCGATTTCTGCGTTTGCTGGAGTAAAAAACCGCAGCTTTGGCGGGCGGATTTCCCCGACGGGATGGAGAAGGACGGCGTTGGTGCCTGGCCGGTGCTGCGGCGCTGGGAAAGCAAACCTCAAAGGGCCTTTTCCCGCAGAGCAAACGGCCGCCGAGCAGTTCAGCATCCCCGAAAGCACCCGCAACCCCCGCGTCTCCCCCGCCCTCAAACGCGGCGTAGCTCCGCGGCGCCCGTCTCCCTGTCGGTGCCGCGGTTTGGTGCTTTGCTGGCATCGCGTCAGAGCTCGCGCGTCACCCGCCTTTGCTCCGCACTGAGGTCGTCGGGAGAGGTACGCGGCAGGAGGAGGTCTGCGCCGTCTCCAGCCCCGCAGCGTGCTCAGCGCTACCTCCCGCGCTGCGCCATCCTGCTTGTCTCGGTCCAGCTTTCGGGTTGGCAAAACCATCCGGGTGCCCCTTTGTCCAACAACTGACTTTTTCTCCGATTCCAAAGTCTTGGTGCCCTGCCAACGTGAGGCTTTGCCGCTTCTCGGCGGGGGCACGGGGGGACCCCCCCGCCCAGGGTTACGGGAACCGCTTTCCTTGGTCGCGCGTTACCGTTAACGGACTCGAGCTGCTCCGGCTGGCAGGAGATAACGCGTCACTCGCACCACACCGGGCCACCGCCGGCCGTCAGCTGAGCGCTGGACACTCGCGCTGACGTGCCAGGGGCTGCCGGTAGCAAATTTGGGAGGGTGTGCTCCTGCAGCAGGTACAATCCTGCCGTCTGTCCGCACAGAGCAGCCGCTGCCCCGGGGGACGTGGCCTCGGTGGCACGGCCGGCTGCTGAGCGTGCTGCTGGGCTCGGAAAGGCGCAGCGGACCGGTGGCGTCCCGAGTTTATCTGCTCCTGCAGACCCAGCAGCACTGCTCGTCGCTGGGGCTTATCGGTGCTGGGGGGGCTTTCACCGGGTATCTCTCAGCACACGCGGCTCTTCAGCCTGGGAACCACTTCTCCACCCATCCCGGCTGTTCTGTCCGCAGGGAAGGGACCTTTACGGAAGAAGAGCTCGGCGCCGAGCAGCGCAGCACCGTAGACAGGCACCATGCACAGCACCGACGTGGCCGAGCTCCGGTGGGACACCTCCTCCCTCCGAGCCCGGGGGCACAGAAAGGCTCCTGCATCCCTAAGAACCCTCCGGATGCCGCAAGGTGCGGCCGCAGCCACGGCACCGTTACGGCGGTGAGGGACACGAGCCGAGCCGTGGGCTCCCTGCTCCCAAGCGCAGCAACACACCCGAATTGCTGGAGCACACGTCTGCACCGAGGTGCCAAGCATTTCCCCGCGCCTCGGCAGGGCGGCCGCAGGGGAGCCCCGACACGCGGGGCGATGGAGCTGGGGGGTACCCGAGGCACCCGCAGCCCCCTGGGGTGCACCAGGCGAGGTGCACAGGATGGAGCCCTTCGGGGAGGGTGCAGGGAAGGCTGCTGCTGCTCCCCAGCCCGCACCAGTTCGCTGGCCCAGCACACGGGGCTGGTGGTTGTTGGGAGGGGAGGGGGTGTCCTCCCCCCCCCCCCCCCCCCGCGGNGGTTGTCCTCCCCCCCCCCAGGCAGGGAGACCCCACAGCCACCCTGCAGCACCCACCCGCCGTGCCCTGGGCTCACGCACAGCTCCGGGGACGGGAATCTCGCGCCTGAAACGCCGGTGAAGCAGCAGACGGCAGAGGTGGTGCTGAGTGGAGGGCACCGCGGCGCTTTGGACCTGCGAGCAGGCTACAGCACGCGGCACGGTGTGCGGCTCGCTCCAGGGCACACCACTGCCTACACAACCGGGCGTGCATAGCCGCTGCACAACCGGGCCGGTTTCTTGGTTGCCCTCCAGCAGCAAACCCACAGGCGAAAGTCCTTCCGCTGGCAACCTGCACACGCATCTCCTGCTGCCCACCCCAGAACTATCTGGCACGTCTGCCGGTAGCAAAGATGCTCCCGCGGGGGCATTCGTGCTCCCGTCACTTCTCCGCTCCTCCAAAGCGGGATAGAGGATTTGCTTCTGCTGGGGAAAGGTCACCCGGTTTTGTCCACGGAAGGCAGCGCAGAGGACACACGGACCAGGCTGGCTAGAGGTCAACGTCCAGGTTTAGGAACGAGACGCTGCTGTACAGCTCTGATGAGACCGAGCCGCTCTCCAGGGCGCGGGTCCAGCCCGGCAGCGCGGATGGAGCACGCTCCTCTGCTGAGCCCTCGCTCTCGGCGCTCCTGAGAACGTAAAATAAAAGAGATGCTGTTTGCAAACTGCTTCCATTGCCGGCTCCAAGCCCAAACGGCCTCCAGCAGCGACCCCGAGGGTTTGCCGTCTCTTTGGACAGTCCGGAAAGGAACGCGGAGACAGACAAGGAACGGCAGCAGCGACGGCTCGGACGGTCTGTGCTCCAGGACGCCACTTCGCACGGGACGGTCCGTGGTTGCTGGAGGAGTCACCAGCTCCACAGGGAGCCCGAAGGCTGCCGAGCGTGCCCTGCTTCAGAGCCCAGGGGAGCAAAGTACCTCCCGTGTTACGTGCCACCATCGTGGGCGCAGAGCCGGGGACGCAAGGCCCGTGGGCCTCACCTTCCTTAATCACCGGGAAGGGCACGAGCTCAAATTCCAGCCTCCGTGGGACCGTCCTCTCTGGTGCAGATGCACAGGCACAGCGGGCGGTCGCACACACAGACACGTGTGGGCACACAGGTGCTCACAGGCACAGCGGGCGGTCGCACACACAGACACGTGTGGGCACACAGGTGCTCACAGGCACAGCGGGCGGTCGCACACACAGACACGTGTGGGCACACAGGTGCTCACAGGCACAGCGGGCGGTCGCACACACAGACACGTGTGGGCACACAGGTGCTCACAGGCACAGCGGGCGGTCGCACACACAGACACGTGTGCACACAGGGCAGGCAAAACCCTGCACGGAAATGCAGACAGCACCGAGGGTGAAGAAGATTTGGAGGGGGCTGGTGATGGGGCTGGAAAGGGAGCAGGCGTCCTGGGAGGCCGGCGCAGCGGAGGGCTCTGGGGGTGCAGCGTGACGAGCGCCGTGTAGGTGTGCACACGGAAGGGCGTGTGCAAGGGGGGGGCTCTGCTGCCCGGCAGATTTGGGTGAAGGAGAGAGCGTGGCACAGGCTGGGGGAATGGAGAATAGGGAGGGACAAGGGACAGGAACGCTGGGAGGTGTCAGCCGGCGGAGGGTGTTAGCGCAGGAAGCGAAGGATTTAACTGGGGAGTTCGAGACCGAGAGTGGTGGAAGGCACGGGAAGGATGGGCAGGAAGATCGGGACGGTTTGCCCGTCGCTTGCCGGCGGCACGGCGAGCCTTGCCGCGGGAGGGCCCTGCCCCGTGCCGCGAGGTGCCCCCCGGCAGCGCCGCGCGGGGACTTACGGCACAGCGTGGAGCTTCCTGCGCAACAGGTAGTCGATGACATCGGGGTCTGTCTGAAACAGCCTCCTTAGGACGTCACGCTGCGTTTCTGGCGAGACCTGGGAGGGATGCACGGGATGCACGTGGCGTCTCCTCCTCTCTGGAGGAAGCGGAGCAGAGGCAGGCAGGGACGGCAGGACGACTCCGGGTGCTCGGGGAGCACCGTGCTGGCGTCGTGTCCCACACACCGCCCCGGCGGAGCTGGATCTCAGCCCCTGCTTTTCCCACACCAGCCCCGCTCCTTTGGCTCCCTGCAGACCTGACAAACGGTACAAGGCTTTTTGGGGACCTGACACGTTCCCATGCACTTGTAGCCCGTTTCTGCTATTTCTCAGGAATTTCCCAGGTCTGCTGCTAAATCCAGGGCCAGGAGGGCTGCTCAGTGCACGTTCCTGCTGCTCCCGGGGTTTCTGCCGGGCCTCCCTGGCAGAGCGGAGGGTGCAACAGTGGAGGCTCGGAGTCCGCCTGGATAACCATGCAGAGCAGGATTTGGCCAGCAGAAGATGCAAGAGGCTCTTTGTGCTGCTCGCCGGTGCCCCGCGGGAGGGTGGGGGGAGGATGGAGCCAGACCCTTCCCGGAGGCGCTGGGCGCAGGCCGAGGTGAGCAGGGATGAGCTGCCGCACGGGCACTTCTGACCAGGAGAAAATTCTTCCCCCGAGGGTGGTGCGGCCCTGGGACAGGACCCAGAGAGGCCAGAGCTCTCCGTCCTGGGCGCTGAAGTAAACCCCAGCCGGACACAGCGCTGATCGAGCTTTGCAGGGAGCCCTGATCTGCTTGGGCTGGAGGCCCCAGAGGTCTCTGCCCATACAAACCTCCGCGTGACTCTAAGAGATGCTTTTGGGAACCCCAGGCCGATGCATCCCCTAGGACAGGACGAGCGTGCCCTGCCTCACGCTGCTGGCCCAAACCGTCCGCTGAAGAGCTGTGGATCCATCCTCCCTTCTGCTGCCACGAGAAGGGTTCAGAGGGGAAGGAAAGGTCGAGAGAAGCTGCCCTGAGAAAGCCTCACCTACCGTGAACAAGGTCTGGTGGTGCTCAATCAGCCGCTGGAGCACCAGGATGATGGCCGCGCTGTCTTCAAAGTTCATGGCACCGGCGTCTTTCTCTCCAGGCTTCTCCTTCTGAAGGATGTTGGGACCAAAGATTGTGGCCAAGTTGGAAACTGTCATTTTATTCCCGGGAATCTAGCAAGCAAGCACAAAAGGAAATCGCAGACTACAGATGCACCGGCACGAGGTGTCCCAGGATCGCCTCACCCACCCCAGGACGGGAACACGAGCTGCTGAGTGAGGCTGGGGCGTTGATCTGGGACCAGTTTGGACCTCGCTGAGGTGGTGGCGGGGCCGGCAGGGAGGGTTTGTGGTGCTGGAGCACACGCTTATCCCCTCCCCGCACCAGGGTCTCCGTTCCCATCTACCTCACTTTCACAGCGCCTACCAGAAGGTAACGAACAAGACGTCTGTATCATCGTACAACACGGGACACAACCAGTCTCTTTGAACCACCGAGAGACTCGGAGCTCAAATCGTCCAGAGAAACCAAAATCCACCGGAATGCACCACGATAAGCCCTTCGTGGAAGCTGGAGGTGGCAAACCAGAACCGGTCCGCACAAAACACCCCTCGCGCTGCCTACGGACACACAGCCAGCTCTCTCTGGGGTTACTGCAACCCAAAAAAAAATCACTTTGCTGAACTGAGAGCAACCCAGACCTGCCATGGACAAGGGGATTCATCAACAATTTGGTTTTGCCCAAGGATTCGCCCGGGCTGGCAAGGAGCTCTGCTTGGTTTTAACCAGCGACGTCTGAGCCAGCCCTGCCTCGCGCCGTCGGCCCGTGGGGACCAGCCTTACCTCCTGGCCGTCGGGGCCCCGGGAGCTCTCGGCGTGCCGGGCCACCTCGCTGAGGAAGCGCAGGAGCCGGTGCAGCGTGTCGCTGTGGCAGGGGGGCAGCAGGAAGAGCAGGAGCTGCAGGGCGGCCAGCTGCCCCGGACCCTCCATGGCTAGGCAGAGAGCAGCCCGTTAATTACTGTGCTTCCCAGTCCGGGAGGCACTTCCAGCTGGACAGCCCTCGTTTACGTCCCCGGTAACGAGCTCTGAGGGACCCAGACTGGCGTCGTACCCTTCATCCCGTCCACGCAGGGTTAAACACTCTGCGAGACGCCAGCAAGGGCTGCGATGGGATTGCTTTGGTATTGCACACCCCCATAGTCAGAGACTGTCCTGGACCAGAGGGATTATAATGCAATTATCAAAAAAAAAAAAAAAAGCACAGACTGCAGCAACTGCACGCGGCAGTGCCAGGCAGCACATCGCAGTCCCCAGCGGGTCTGGCAAAGAAGGGCGGTGGGGAAGGACCTGGGAGCCAAACGTCTCTCTCAAGCCCTGCACGCCTCCGCTCCCCCGCCACGTGCCCCGTCTCGCTCCCTGGGACGGCACAGCCCGACAGCAAGCCCACCGCTGCGGAGCTGCTCGGTTTCATAGAATCATAGAATCATAATCTAGGTTGGAAAAGACCTTTAAGATCATCAAGTCCAACCGCTGACCTAACCTTGCCATCCCACCACTAAACCATGTCCTCAAGCACCTCATCTATCCTTCTTTTAAATACCTCCAGGGACGGGGACTCACCCACCTCCCTGGGCAGCCCATTCCAGAGCCTGACAACCCTTTCTGTGAAGAAGTTTTCGATGTGGGAGCAGGGATTCAAGGATTTGGAGAATCGAGCCTGAGGAGAGAAGGGTGGCAAAAGGGAAGCAAAGAGGTGGCGAAGGAGAGCGAGACAGAGTGATGCTGGGAGCGGTGGAGACTGCCTAAAAACTCAGTCACCCGAAATGCGGAGGGTGGGGGGACCTGGGCAGAGCATTTGCAGACACCCTTACGGGCAGCGCAAACTGCTGGGCTGAGCTGTGCTGCACGCTGAATTCTGCTGGGACCCAGGAGCGAGCCAGGACAGGAAGACAATTCCCCTTATTTCCTTGGAAAAGCAAACGTGGCGGGCGGGCTGTGCCGGGTGGTCTCTGCAGCCCCGGTACTCACAGGCTGTGCTGAGGAAGGCTGCGTACAGCTCTCCGGGAATCAGCGAGTCCGGCATGTCCCGAAGGAACTCCTTGAGCAGAGCCGCCACGTCGTGAACGCTTTGATGCTCATCCAAGAAAACGTCTGCTCCTCGGTCAAACTCTTCCCTCAGCTTAAAGGTGGAAGAATTGAGAAGAATAAAGGCAGCGGTCAGTTCTTCCTCTTTCGACGAGGTTTGCTGTCAGGATCTGCCCCTGTGCGGAGCTACGGCAATGGCCGGACACGGCTGGCTACCCCAACGTCCCCCGGGTGCAGGGCACCCCAAAAAAAGGCATGCCGGAGCCCAACAGCCTCTGGCTGCCCAGAGGATGGACCACGGGACCAGAAGCAGCTCCTGGCTGGAGAAGGGAGCCCAGGGGGGCTCTGAAGTGCCAGCCAGGGGATGGAGGCTCATCGGCTGCAGGCAGCCTGGAGAGATGATGCAGCCTGGAGAGATGATGCAGCCTGGAGAGATGATGCAGCCTGGAGAGATGATGCAGCCAGGAGAGATGCAGCCTGCTCCCCACGGCTGGGGAAGGGCCCAGCACCAGGTTACAGGGTGTCTCTGATCCAGCACGTGCCCGGGATCTTTTAGACCTCTCCATGTCAGCATCTCCTTCATTCATTCCCCACCCAAACATCTGCTACCGAGGATGCGGTAAATGTCTCACTTTACCTGCTGAACCCTTTTCTTGGAGCTCCCAACCCGGAAGATGCCGACCGTTTGGAGACCTGGGAGACAGACAGGTGAGTGCTCTGCGTTCCCACAGCCCCCTGCCACCCCCGCCAGCCCTCGGAGCACCTCCCCACCATGGAAGTGGTTCTCTTGCACTGCGCGTCAGGCAGTGCGTCCTTCCCCGCCCCTGGCAGAGGGGGTAAACCGAAAGGTTTGGGAGCTGTGAGATGTTCTGGGGTGGTCTGCGGGTCAGGGCGGAGATCCCATCTGTAGGGTCACCCTGCGCCAGACGCTGCATTTGCAAGGGGAGTCAGGGCCAGAGCACAGCAGGAGATGGGTCACTGATGCTCACGGTGACCTTCACTTCTCAGCCCCAGAGGACTCTCCCCGGGTGGCTTTTCGGGAGCGTGCCCTGCCCCGGGACTCAGCTGCCTCCTCCCATCTCTGGGGCAGAATGCCCCAGCCCCCCAGGTCCGACGGGTTTTACCAACCTACCGTGGGACCTGCCGTCTGCCTGGAGAGACGCGCGCATTTACCGTGCGTTTCAATGTGCTTGCAGCATCTGTCCACAATCCGCGGGACCTGCCAGGTGATGGGGTTGAGGCTCAACATCTTTTTCTTGCTCAGGCTTCTCCGTGGGTCCAGCTCGTGGGGGTGCGACAACTGCAGTGCCTCCAGCAGCTTGGAAGTGTTGTCACTGAGGTCAGCGATGGAGTCCACGGACATTGCCCCCTGCGATGGAGCAGAGGTGGTTCGCAGGGTGGCAGGAACAAGATCTCAGTACACCGTCATTGCTGCGACCTCAGAAGTTTCTGGGGAAGGGAGGCATCACCTCCAAACGCACACAGGGGTCTACGGAGCCCGTCTGGGGTTGCCAGAGAACCACCGAGACCTGTCGTCTCCCACACGTTCGTCTGCCTGCCCTGCTCCCAGCGAGAGGTGCTCCTAAGCGCTGCGGCAGCCCCTACGCCGCCGGCAGGCACGGAGAAAGAGGGAACATCCCCAAAGCTTTCCCCTTGGCACAACACGCTGGAGTTAGTTACCCGGACTGGAGCTGCCTTACACCAGGGGTTGCAGGCGCGCGGCAGGCGTGGGGCTCTGCTCCAAAGAGACCGGGCAAAGCCAAGGCAGCCTAAACCCCCCCTGCCCTCGCGGGGAACAGGACTAACGCCGGGCAGGGGGCCGGGCTGAGCAGCCACACCGCCTTCCCTGCCCTTTGACGCATGGGTGGTGGACACCGAGAGCAGAGCAGCTCAGCGGCACGGCTGAGGTCCCCACAGCAGCGAGGGGTCTCATCCGGCTGCGTGGCCGGGCAGCCAGCGTGACCCACCGCCGACGGCCACGACTTCTGGTGGGAAGGGACAGCCCCCGACCGCCACATCGCCACAAAGGCGACGCTGTTTCACGGAGAAGCCGTACGCGTTCACCGTGCTGCTCGCCAAGACGCGACGATGCGACGGAGGAGTAGAAAACCCCACGCCGCTGGTGACGAATCTCCTGCTATCCCCGTCTACCTTTGGCTGCCTGGCCGTGTCCTTCTGTAGGAGCTGAGCCAGGAAAGCCTGTCCCACCCCTCACGGCCCGTCTCCTGGGGGACGCAGGGGCACCCCATTTCCCTGAGGACAGACGGGGACCGACCCAGCGTGCAGCACGAACAACTGGTGTCCGTTAAGGGAAGACCCCGGGCAGCACATTGATTGCTACGGCCAGAGCCGCCCCCCGCCCGCAGCACCGGCACGGCGCAGCCCGGCTTTGCCGACGTACCCTGCGCTGGCTCCAGGAGCTGTTGTCGAGAAAAAGTGGGGAAAGCGGCTCCTCCGGGAAGACCCCGCAGGGTTCCCAGCCACAGCTCCTGCCCGTCGGGGACCTCTTCTGCCTCTGAGCCCGAAATCTCGTCACCGTCGCTTCCACCTCCAGGCAGAGCCGGCGGCTGTTCTTCACCGCTTCCTGCAGCTGCTTGTGGGCACGGTCATTCGCGATGACTTGGAAGAGCGGGATCCCAAAAGTCTGAGGCGAGCAGTCTGGGGAAAAAACGTGGGAGAAAGGGAAAAGCATCGCTAGCGGGAAAGTCAAGAGGAGCTGCAGGAGCACAGCCCAGCTGCCAGGGGCACGCACGCACGCCCGGGTGAAACAAAAACCCGGCAGAAGGGAATACCGGGCTCCTGCAAAGGTAAGCACCAACGCGTGAGACCCAGTCAGTAGGTGACAAGGAGACCTGTAGCCTTGACCTCCTGCCACTGTCCGTGCCCGTCCCTCCTGCTCCCCGCTCCTCCTCCAGCTCCCCAGGACCCCGGGGTGGGTGGGAAGAGCATCCAAATGGCCCTGGGCAAACCCGCGGGGAGCTGCTGCCCCCGGACAGCCCGGGGAGCAGGGACCAAAACCCGGGTTAAGGGCAGGCTGCTCACCTTTCTTCTCCTTCGAAAAGCTCTCCAGTTTCTGGCGGATAGATTTGCTGCCCTTGGGTCCGACTGCGAGGAGAAAAGACGGTGCCTGAATACCCAGACGTGCAACCCAGCAGCGCACAAAACCGCGAGTCGGGGCAGACGAGCCGTCAGGCAGCCGGCACATTAACCGGTGGTGCAGAACGGAGCCAACCTGAGCCGGAGCTGACCTTGCTGCTGGCATCCCAGCTTGCCCGGCCCCGCCGGAGGAAATGCCCGATGCTGCATCGGCTCCCAAACGTGTCTGTGCACGGGACGCGCTGGGCGCCGCGGCGAGCATCCCAGAGCCGCCAGCATCTGGGTTCTCACGCAGGAAAGAGCAGTGGAAAAACCAAAGGCCGCACCTCAAAACTGTTCTGGCCACCTTTAAATAACGTGTCCGTGTTACACGAGACTCTGTATTAATGCTGATGGCCGAGCAACTACTTAATGACTCAGACTTCATCCTCAGAGGTCTGGTCTCAAGGCTGGGAGAAGGAGCAGAGCCCCAGGGCAGCGCTGGTGAATGTTTTACAGAGCAGAGGCAAGTGAAGTTGGAGAAAACACACACCGCCAGAAATCCCGTGGCCGTCCTAGAGTCAAGCCCCGCTCCTAAGTACTCCCCGCGTTGGACATCCGCGTTGGACACCAGCCATCGTGTTTTGTCACAGCAATGAACTGCAAACTCATTCCCTGCCCTCCCTAAACCCGGGACAGATCATCCTATTCTGGCTGGCGCTCCTTATTCCGGAGGAATTCTCTTCCCAAACACAGAGGGGGTATTTCAAGCTGCTCTGTCCACTCGGGAGTAAGGAGTAACTTTGGGAAGGAGCCAGCCCATCCCCACCTGACTGTGCTCGCTTGGTGCGGTGGGCAGACGCCGGGGACGCAGGCAGCTCTGGGAACCCAGACAACGCCTGAGTGTCTGTACGCCAGGACAGAGGAGCTCAGCCCCTGCGGAGCGTCTATATTTATCCGCCCGTTAATTCCACAGCACATCTTCCAGCCTTGCGCAAACCCCGTCCCAGCATCGGGACTTTGTGCCGGACGTTAATACAAGACCCACAGCTTGTCCCATCCCAAGGGCGTTGAGCCAGTCCCAGCGGAAGACCCCGCCAAGTCACATCGCATCTGCCTTGGATCGGGGGGTCGGGGCAGACGACAGGCGAGGTCACATTCTCACACTCCGACGGACACGAAACCCCTCCCCAAAAAGCTGATGGGGCCTTCGAGGCTCGGACAGGAGCAGGGAACAAGAAGTTTAACGGACCAAAACGTGTCACAAACGTCTTTCCATGACCGTCGCCCCGTGTCGCGCAGCGCGGGGGCGAGTAGCCGTGCTGGCTGAGCCCCCCCCCGCAGCGGGTCCCGTCCCACCACCCACCTCTGGCCAGGCTGAGGTCGCCGACCAGCAGCTTCTCCCGCAGCTGGTAGAGCGCGAGCTCCTGCAGACTGGCTCTTTCCAGCTCCGAAAGGCTGTGCAGGGCCACGGGCTGCATTTCGGTGCTCTGTCCTGCCGGAAGGGCCGAGGCGAAGGTCCTCTGGAAAACACACGTGGATAAGAAGAAGAGTCAGGAGCGCATCGCAGAGACGCCCGCTTGGGGCGAGGAGCTGCTGAACGTGCCGCGGGGTGTCTTTGCAAGGGCAGGAGACGCTCGTCCCTCCGCCAGCCCTCCGAAGAGCCGGCTGGGCTGCGGGTGCCCCGGCCGCACCACCTCACTCCGACCTTCCGAAGCCCCTGGAGGCAGCAGGAGGAGGTGGGGGACCTCAGCCCCGGCTCCCCAAGGCTGCGGAGCCACCTCGGTGCTGGGCAGAGAGTTCCCCGGCCAACGCTGCCTGCCGGCTGCTGTGGCGCGAAGCCCGTCACGCACGCAAGACGGGACGCATCCTGCGCGGGGGGAGGCTGGGGAGGGCAGAAGGGAGGGTGCAGCGGTTTCCCTCCAGGGTGGGTGAAGAGAAGAGAGCTCCGGGGGTTTGGGTGGGTTTTTTTTCTAAGTCATAAAAACCTTCCCAAAACCTGAAAGGCAGCAGACGTCCCACTAAATGAGACTTACACCCCCCTTTTATTCACGAGCTCTTCTTCTCCGCTTTTTTTTTCCCCATTTTAAATACGTTTATTTCCTAATTTAATACTTAACACTGACCTTCGTCTCTGCAAACGGCACAGGTTCCGCACCGAGCAGCGCTGCCGAAGCCTCCCCAACACCTTCACCCCCAGTACAGCCGCAGCCCCGCGCGGGTCCCGGCCCAGCGCCCCATCCCCTCTCCCACATCTTTGAGGAGCTCCCCTTATTGTTTGCAGCCCCCGGGGAGACCCCATGGGGACCCGCGTGGGTCCCGGCTCCTCGCTAACCCGGGTGCCCCAGCCCGTGCCGCTGCCCCGGTGCTCAGCGCACCCACCCCCGGTCCAAAGAGCCAAAAGCGGCAGCAAACGGAAGGACGGACGGCGGTTATCAGCGTGCACGCAGAAAACGGGGTCAGAATTCAGCTCCGAAAGGGGCTTTCCCGCAGGGAGCTGTAATGAAAAATAAACGCCCGGAAAGCTCCTAGAGGCAGCGAGGGGGTGAGGAGAGCCAGGAGCAGGGCAAGGCAGCACGCACGGGCGCGCGTCGGCCGTGGCACAGCACCGAGCCCCCACCTCCGTCCCACGGCCCGGGCAGGGCTCCCGTCTGGGACGGTGTTTCTTTTGGCCAGGTTTTCCATTTCTAAAGGTATTTAGAAAGCGACATAAAAAGTGAAGAAAAAAAAGTATAAAAGAGCTGTTCTGCCCTCCCCAGAAGGGCACGCCAGAAAGGGAACGCGGCTACAAAGACGTTCTTGAAATATTTGACGTTTATTACAAAAGCTGCGTGCCTCAGCACGGACGTGGTGACAGACGTGGGCTGCAGCGCAGCCGGGCACAGCTCAGCACCTCGGGATGCCCGAGACCGGGGTGCCCGGGTGCTCACGACTGTCTCGCACGCCGGACGGGGGTAAATCCCTTAGGAGAAGCCAGTGCGGCCCCGCTGGGGGGGCACCCAGGTCAGCACTGGCCCCTGCCCGCAGACCGGAGCTGGGGATGCGTTAGCAAAGGGGCCGGGGAGTCGCAATACCGGGTAAATTTTAGGGGAGGCACAGCCCACGGAGGCATTCCTGGCTCGCTTGACCTTCCTCAGCGTTAAACTTCTCGCTATTACATCCTGACCCACCCGAGGGGCTGTTCCCTCGGCTCTGCAGCTTGCCTTGGGCTCCCCTCACCCTCTGCCCCTCCCCAGGCGAGCGCCGCAACCAGCCTCGCACGGATACGCGCCTTTGTGCAACCCTCGTCCTGCAGCGAAAAAAGATCCGTGGGGGGAAGCTGCAGCCCTTTAGGAATGTGTTTTACTTACGGTCTCAACAGGGCTGCAGCTAAGGGCTCAGCCTTAAACTCAAGTGACTCGCTGGTCCTACCGAGCTTTGCAAACGGAGATCCCGGGACATGAGCTGCCCTGGGACAGCCCGGGCGGGAGAAGGGGGCACAGATAAAGCGTTGGCAGGAGCATCTCGGCTGGCCAGGCACAGCTCGCGTCTTCCCCCAGGCCGGAGACGAGGGACGAGCAGCGGCGGTGCCTGAGCGGGAGCATCCCGCAGGACGGGAGCAGCTCGGCTGCCGGCAGATGCTGCGGACAGACAGATGCTCCCCACGACAGACACACGGAAGGGAATTACCTTTCCGCAGGCGAAGCCCCCGGCTCCGGGCAGATCCCACCGTCACAGCCCCTGCGCGAGCGGGACGGGCGGTGGGAGCGGAGCCACGGAGGATGCGGCTGCCTGGGGGCAAGGAGGAGGAAACCCGATTAGGAGATGAGCAGACCGGAGGGAGCGCAGGAAGGAGAACTCAGGGCAAGCTGCCGCTTATCTGGCCCTTCCGCAAGCGCTGCGGGAACAGCCCTGCACAACTCTGCCATCCGCGCCAGCATCGTTAGCTTTCTGACGGGCTCCTGCTTCAACCGCTAACCCCGAAAAAAAACCCCTTACTTCTTGCAGCGTTGGGTGTATTTATGCTCGTGGAAGCAAGATGGGGATCACCACCGACAGCTTCAAACTCGCTGACGGCAGCAGAGCAGCTCGGGGGTGTCCGTGCCCGAGACGCGCGATGCCCGTGGGAGAGCGCGCTGCGGGCCGGGCCAGGCACCGGAGCTCCCCGCGAGGAGCCAAACAAGATGCGGGGGGGGAAAAGCCAGAGCACTGCAAATCCCCCTTCAGCGGGGGATGCTGTGGAAGGAATCCCGGTAACTCAGAAACAGAAGTAAAATGCCTTTCACTGGGAGCGTTAACATGGCACTTCCTCTCTGCAATGACTTGTCCTGCTTATTTTTAGGAGGAGGGCTTATTTAAGGAAATCCCATGGAAAAAGCTCAGCTCAGCCACCCCTTCTATTCCCAAGGAGCTGCAGTCGCTCCCCTGTTTTCAGCAGCAAAGTTACTCTCTTCCCAGCTGGAACGAAGGGCTGACCCTTACCTCCCTCGTTCCTTCTCGCAGCGGCAGCCTGGGCTCCCTCCTCTTCCTTCCAGACGATGGTTCTCGAAGCAGCGTCTCCTCCGTGTCTCGTGCGGCCCCGGGGAGCGGGGGGAGAAGGAACCGTCCCTGCCCGCTGGCGGGGGGAGAAGCGGAGAAGTGACGGAGAGGAGACGCTGCAGCTGAAGGCGGCCAAAGGGAGGAGAGGGGTGATGAGAACGTGAATTTTCTGCCAAAAGAAACGAGAGCCAGAAGCATCGTGTGGAGAGAGAGGGCAGGGTCAGCTGGGACGGGACAGCACTTCCCACGCCCGACGGTGTTTGTGCCTCGCTGGGGGAGCGATCCCTGTCCCCGCGCTTTCCCCGCTCTCGTCTGTCCGTCACGAGGACGCCTACCGAAGCGCCAGCCTGAAACCTGAAAGGGAAACGTGCTGCCTGGGTGCTGGTCGGTGGGGGCCAGAGGAAGGTTTTTCCTTGGCTCTCCATGCGGACGTCTCAGCGCTCCATCGCAGCACCTTCACAGGACCAGGTCCCCAGCATGGTCAGGCGTCCCCTGCAAAGAGCTCACAGGCCTGACGGGACAGACGTACAGCTTGCGTCTGGTACCGCGCCTTGTACGGGGTGGGTTACAGCCCCCAGGGAGCCTTACGAATCTACAGCAACCCGTAAGATGGGCATTAACACCCAAAACTGGCCCCTCCTCGCATGTCAACGTGCCCACGAGCGCCTCGTGCAGCCGGGCTCCTGCTCCGTGACGTGGTGAGGACGGGTGCAGCAGCACGGTCCCGCGGCAGCCACGGCCACAGCCGGGGAGGAGCAGAGCCGAGGACGCGGTGCGGAGCCCCGGGAAGCCACCCAGCCACTGCTCGGCGCGCGGGAGGGTGACGGCCAGCCTGAGGTTTAGCGACGGACCATCTCTGCGCCAGCACCCAAAGAGAGGGGCAACGTCTGCAGCCCCCACCTTTGCCCCGGGCTTGCCCGCCAGGTCACAGCGCTGGGGGGGAACAGCCTCATGTAGCCCTTGTCTCACCGATGCTGACAGCTTTCTGTGCAGCAAAGGGTCCCCCGGCCCCCCCAAGACTCCACTGTCCAGGCAGGGTCCAGGCTGGATGTCCGCTCACCGGGGCCCTCCTGTCCCCAGCGGGACAGCCAGCGCCAGCTTCCACATCCCAGCCCAGCCCCGGGATGCTCGGAGGTGCTCCCAGGCAATTCCCGGCTCCTGCCCCCGGGGCACTGCGGTCCCTCCCCACGTTCTCTAGCGCTCGGCTGCCCACGACCCGACACAGCCCGTCCCCAGCCCAGCTCTCCTGTCTCCAGGAGGGTCCTCTGGACCTGCCTCTGCGCTGCCCGAGGGATCTCTGGTCTCCTGATGCAGCAGGCACCAGCCAAATTCCTTCCCTCCCCACAGCCAGGCTCACAGCCCCCTCAGGACCCCCCTTTTCCGGCTGTTGCACCTTCCCGGAGGGTGCCGGAGTCCCCTTTTCTCTGTGCATCGCCTCATTGCCCGGCTTTGTCACCAAATATAAACCGGTGTCGCCGTGCTGTACCAGGCATCCGCCCCAAACGCTGCCATAAGCGGTGAACCACGTCTGCTTTGAAGGCGGACAGAGGTGCTCACAGACCTTGAATTGCCGGCCTGCTGAGCAGAACACCAGAAGAGGCTGCAGGGAGCGTTGTGTACCGGTTTAGTTACTGAGCACTTGCTGGGCCGGCATTTGTGAGCGCTCTGGAAATTTACTACAAGGAGCAGAAGCCCCACGTTGGCAGGGGATGCGGGATGGAGCACATCCTTTCCCGGAGCAGGCAGCATAAGCTAGGTGAGAAAAAGAAAGCAGCAGGGACGAGATTTGACCATTAAAAAAAAAAATTTATTCCTTAAAAATACAACATTCACCTGCAGTGACACGCCTATTCAGAACATTTCTTGAGAAGGGCTTTCCTCTGCTTCCCGCATAGGAAGCCGCCGGTGGCAGGAGCAAGGAGAGAAGAGCAGCCAGCCCAGTCCTGCAAGGTGCTGCCGGCACCCAGGACCGGTGCGGGGCCCTCGCCAGCAGCACCAAGAGGCACCCGCTCCCCCCGCGCGCTGCAGACCGAGGGTTTGGCACCTGCAGCGGCATCCCGCTCGCCTCCTCGCTGTCCAGGGAGCCCAGCTGCAGAACGGATTTCTCCTGGTGGCAAAGAGCACAGCAGGTTTCAGGGAAACCTCGGTCCCTCTGGAAGGACCTTGGTAACAAAAGCCTGCGGAGGCGAAGAAGCAGGACCCAGGACTCGCTTGGCCTTACTCGCTTTTACAGCACAGAGCCATCGCTCTGCCGGTCCCTGCTCCACCTGCTGCCCACAGAACCACCTGCCTGGTCCTCCATGAGATGCAGAAGAGTCTCAGCCGCAGCTCAGAGGAGCCCCCAGCCCCCCAGGATGGGTCTCTCGCTGGCCAAAGCACAACTCCCACCCAACGCTCCGGACCCTGACAAGTCCTTCCGCTGCGTTAGCTTCCATATTTTAGGTTCGATCCAGCCACCGCGCCCCGCTCATCCAGCTGATCTCTGGAGGCAGAGCCAAGGACCTGCCTTTCCCCATCCCGTGGGCTCTGCCTGCGTCTGCCTGCTGGGCTTTAAACCAGGCCCGTTTTCTAAAGTTTCTGTCCTCGTTTTCCGAAGGAGAGGGGTCTGCAGAACACAGAGCCCTGGCCTGGCTGGACACGGTGACTGAGGGGACAGCGGTGGTGGTGCAGGTGCCGATGGCGTAGGTGCCAGCTGTAGTAGGCTCGGGGCTCTGCAATGGAACAACGGTGACGAGGACGATGGTTCCTCTCGGTTGGAGGTGTCACCCAGGTAAAGTCAGCCTATGCCCTGCATCCAAACTGCTTCCATAAAGAAAAGACAGGTCACTGTCGTAGGAGACTCCCTTCCGAGGGGAACATGCCGACCAGACCCACTTCCTAGGGAGGGCTGCAGCCCTCCGACTATTCTCCATTACTGGATTATTCTCCATTACTGGATTATTCTCCATTACTGGATTATTCTCCATTACTGCTTTTCCAGGTAGTTGCAGCCAGAAGTCCGAGGGCAGTTGAGAGACTTCATGGCCTTGGGCCGGCTGGCCAAGGAGCAGGAGCACGGCAGGGTTCTTCCATCCCCCAGTGCAGGAGCGATGAGGGGAGACGTGGGAAGAGCTGGGGGTCAGTACCTGGCTCCGAGCCTGGTGGCCCTGGCAGGGCTTGGGGGCTTTGATCATGGGTCGGTCTACACGACATCAGGCCTGCCGGCCACCGACGGGGCACACCGCAGCTTTGCGCAGGAGTTAGCAGGGCTCATCGAAAGGGTTTAAACCAGACTGGAAGGGGAAAGGAGACAAAGCCAGGCTAGAGCGAACCCCGGGGCAGCACACCAATGTCTGAGGGACAGCGTGCTAGCGAGGTCCTTCCGTCTGCCCTCTCAGTGGAGGCAGGGGCTGGAGAGCCACGCGGCAGCAAAGACGCAAGAGTTATTGATGGGTTAGAAAGCACGGAAGTGCCCGAGAACGGTTGCGTAGGAATTAGGGCTTCTCCCCAAAAATGGCAGCGGGAGCAGTAGCCCAGCTGAAGCGCAGCTACACCAGCGCGGCACGGGCAACATGCAGGAGGGGCTGGAAGCCGCTGTGCAGCAGAGCTGTGGTATAGTTGCCATCACGGAACGCAGTGGGATAACTGGCACAACTGGGGTGCTGCAGTGGGCGGCTCTTGAGGAGGGACCGGCAAGGAGGGAGAGGCGGTGGGTGGCCCCGCACGTTAGGAGCGGTTTGACTCCCCAGAGCCCGACGCTCCGGACAGATGCCGGTCACACGTGGCGTTCCGCAGGGCTCAGCACTGCGCCAGTTCTCTTTAACGTCTTTATCCGTGTTCTGGACGAGGGGACCGAGTGTCCCCTCGGTCACTTGGCAGAGGACACCAAGCTGGGCGGAAGCGTTGGTCTGCTGGAGCGTAGGAAGGCTCTGCAGAGGGATCCGGCCAGGCTGGAGCGACGGGCCGAGGCATTTTACCCCACACCTCACTAACCCTCTGCAGGGGCTTGGGCAGGAGCCTGGCATTTGCTGAGAACACGAGGAACAGCCTTTGGGAAGATTCGGGAGGAGAAAAGACTCTGCTGCTTGTAGCACTTTCAGAAGCTCGGTGGTGGAGAAATTCGGTGGTAAGCCATTACTAAAAGAGAGGTCTGATGTAGGCTCTTTGCTCTACCCAGATCAATAGAAAATTAAATACCCTTCCCATGTAAAAAATTATTTACAGACTGACTCCGCAATGCACAGGCCACCAGTGGCACTGCCAGAATCACACTGGGCTCCTACAGACACTGCCTTCATCTTAGCTCAACTGTTAAACCATTAGTAGAGAAAATAGCATGAAAAAGAACCAATTGTTTGGCTCAGAGAACTCTGAGCCATCTAAATCTTCTCTTTAAACATACCTCAGTTTTTAACCATAGAAATGTCTAAAAAAAGCCTCTTTTTTTTCCTTTTGGTAGTTCTAGATACCAGAAAATGCCTCTTTGTTGTTGCTTCAGAGGACAATCTATGGCTGTTCCTGCCAGTAAAAAGAAGGTATAGGATGAGCTTTGGGCACACAAAACACATACAACATTGGCAAAACATATAGTCAACACGCTGTGCTGAAAAATATCAGACATGAACTTTTTTCACAAAATATATTGACCAGCACTTGCCCGTGAACAAATAACTGTTAGCTAGAGAAGCTACAGAATTTGAAGCTTCTTCCAGTGCTGCTCTGGACTTACAGCTTCACTTACACATTATCCCACCCGAGTCCGTGATGCGTGCAAGATAATCATCATGAACAGAGGTAAGAGGCATCCCAGGTTTTCTTGGCATACATATCCTGCTGCTGTTCTCGGCGTTAAGCCGAAGTTCAAGTCATTTTCAATCCATCAAAGCCACAGAACTTCCACCGTTTCTCTAGGCTGGCCCCAACCCCACTCAGCTCCTGCCTGAACGTGTTCTGGAGTCGAGTCATGAGAACTTCCACTTCCGCGGTGCAAATCTGTGAAAACAGAAGGAAAACATCACTCAAACTGAAGACGCTTTGGGTTACGGAAGCCCTGTAATGACTGGGGATGTTCAAGCTGAAACACACTGAACTGGTAACACACACCTTGGCTTTCCCTAACGTCCTGTCCCAATACTCACGGTAATTAACGATCCTGGGACATGAGTTGTGCCACTGGCACACTTCGGGGCGAGATGGCTGCAGAGATAACACTAGAAATAAGGGTAAAGGGACTGTCCTAATTTTTTCCACTGTGGAATGCAAGGTAACGCATTAAAAGCTCCCAAGCACTGAAGTAACTGAACAGTGAGTACTTTACTACTGCTGCAAGAACAGAGCTCCCGGTTAGTGGGTATGGAAATCAGGGACACGGGGAATTTATATTCTGAACAGTCACCAGCATTCATCAACAGTGCAGCTACCGCGTCCCTAGCAGCACTGAGCTACAAGAGCCGGAGGTTACACCGCTTCAGAAAGGAAACCTCAATAAGTAAGGCGGGCAGATTTGCTAGAGCAGGTCAGACCAAAGCCTCGTCAAGCCAGACTTGTTTCAGATAGCGGCCCATGGCAGGGAACGATCCCGCCAGTCCCTGCCCCTGACTGGAGCACTGCTGCAGCCCCGGGACGTCACCCTGCTGCCGCTGAAGATGACTGGTGGCACCTTTCTGCAGGAAGCACTTTTTTCCCTCCTGGTTCTCTCATACAGCTGAATCTTACTCCTAAAACCACGGGCAGAGTTAGGTGTTTTCTCAACACCATGCCCTGTAAGAACTGATAAAGCCTCTGCCGGGTTTTCACGGGGTTGACGCAGGACACGTACCGTACCTGCCAGCATCTTTACCCAGTCACACACCAGCTACGCAGCCTGCATCTAAAGTCAGATTCACAGGCCTGCCCGCCTACGTGGGATTGCCTGCTCAGGCATTTACCAGGTACAATTAAAGTTCAGCAAGTGAAAAAACTTTTAAGATGCTGCAAGTTAAGAGTTTCAGGACACATAAAGAGCATAAAGACCGCGACCACCTTATATTCAATTGCCTGCAATGGTTTTCAGCTAGCACTTCGCTAGGGAGAAAAGGTGCGGGGTAGCACATACCACTGGGCAGACCAAGCACACAGAAAGTACGTTTGCTTGTAAGCCTTCATTAGAGTGTAAGTGAATTCCTCTGAAATCCCTTTGGCAGTACCTGCAGGTCCAGTTTTCAAAGCGTGCCCAGCGTGATGAAGATCGAGAGCACCTGCACTGCAAGACAGATTTGCATTTGGTGGCCGCGCTTTTGTCATCACGCTGTTCTGCAGCCTGGCAGAAACAACAGTCCAAGTTTCGAGAGAGAGAAACAGCCCAAGTTCTGGCTGGCAATGGGTTTGGTGGGGCAGAGGTCCAACCTGAGACATGAAACAGAGTGGACACCCCGGGAGGAACATCTACACTGCCTGGTGCCGGAGATGCTCACTGTGAGTTCTATAGAGAGCTCCTGTGAGTTGTGTTTCATGGCTTCAAACCTCCCCTGATGTTACTTCCTGCACTGTCTGCTGACCTGCTGGCCACCTCGGTGTGGCTGATGGGCAGGGAAGAAGGAAAGATATTCCCCTTCCTCTCCTGCTGCCAGCCTCAAGAACCACGTTCTACTCTCAAGTGCTCCTCCCCGCTCCTACCCCACCTCAAGCCCAAAGATCTGTTGGACGGGAAAAGCAGCACCCCAACTGATACCTGGCTCCTCCAACGAACAAGAGACAACAGAGCCAAGGTGTAACCTAAAGAACAAACAGGACGATCTCCTTGCCAGGACCAGGCACAAAAGACCCGTGCCAGTCAGCATGCCAATGAGTTTACCTGCGTGTCAGCGAACAATAAAGACTGATGCCATGGCGGAGGTTAAAGGATGCGCTCTTCACCGGGCTTTTCTGCTAAGCTTACTGCAGAAACTTCCAGTGGCCCTTTCCTGCGCTGCAGATTCCAAAGAGGAAGTGCCAGAAGTCAGATGAATGATATGATGGCATTTCCTTAGCAGTTCCAAAGAAAAATAAAAGGCAGCTGTCCACCTCAGACATATTCAGAACTAGAGCAAGAAGATAAATTACTAGATATGTCTTTAAAAGGCTGGAGCGAGCCTGGAAAACACAGGGCAGCGAGCCATGCTTTCTTAGCACAGGGGAAATTAAACAGTCAGTTATAAACAAAAGCAGCTGAAAAAGTTCCAGTCACATGAGATGATTCCCACGCTGGTATGTCTCCTGTTCCTGGGGCACTTCAGGGAAGAGACCCGAAGAACAGCATAGCAGAGGAGCGAGATGGGCTTTCCTTGAACCGCCAGAAGCCTCTGCCCAGTCCCTCCCCGTCTCCTCTGCAGAGCCTGAAGCCAGCAACACACCGAAATGCCGCAGAAACAGCAGCTTCTCGTGGCACTAAGATGCACGAGCGCTGCTCTTGGTATTGCCCTTCCTCACCCCACTTGGTCCCTGCAGCAGGGACTGTGATTCAGTGCGATGCTTTTGCAGTGTAGGGCCCTGCACAGCACCCTCCCGAAAATGACTTCGCTGGCAGGACCAAAACAGAGACAGAAGAGGCTCGGTGAGGGGCTACAAGATTGGAAATGTGGAAAAACTACTCAGAGACACAAAAACAATATGACTGTTCAGTTTAGAGGGAATATATACAAACACTGGCAGGGCAGATGTTATAAGATAATAAACAGTATGTAAGAGGCGGGTTGTTTGCTCTTTTTCTTAGAGGTCATAAGTATAAGAGGAACACAGGCAGCAAACCAACAGAATAAACAAAAATACATTTTAGATGGAGATTCTAAAGACGGACTTCACTGCTGCAAAATACAGCTACCACCAAAGGGTTTTCTTGAACTACGAACAGGACTACACACGAACATCTGCAGTAAGAACATCGGCTTCAATTCCATTTCTGGAGTTACCACTACGCTGCGTAAGGACGAAGCTAGAAGCTGGGTTGCTTTGAGCAGCATGACCTAGTGAAGGAGGTCCCTGCCCACGGCAGGAGGGTGGGCTAGATGATCTTTCAACGTCCCTCCCAACCCAAACCACTCTGTGATTCTACGAAAGTTAAAGTTATTCCCGTTAATACACACCAGTTCTTACTGTCCAGCCCCCCACCGCTCCCCGGGAGGGGGGAAGCTCTTCACCAGCCACACAGACCCACCACACTCGGGGCACAGACACGTGCCCAGGCTGGCTGAGGGAACCGGGAACGGGGGTACACCTACTTTGCTGTCCAGGCGCTGCAGGTAGGAACAGATGTACTCTATGCTTGCTCCAAATGGGTGCACGTGAAGAAACGTTGAAATTATTCCTGGGGAAAGGAACACCACAAATGTCATTCTCGTGAGCCAAGAGCCGGCTGAGGACACCAGCGCTCTGCTCCTGCGGGCACGGCACAGAGGGATCCAGTCGGGCAGTTTGGGGTGTACATACGGGGAGGTTTGGCTCTCAGGCTGCACAGGAAACAGCAGCTAACCAGTGCAGCTGGCCAGCACTTCCAACAGACCTCACCGCTCTCACTCCGTGCCAAGCACTGTGCCCAGTGATGAACCAGCCGAGATCACCATACACGTGGGGATGCAGGGCCCAAGGAGAGGGAAGCAGAGCTCTCCTCCAGCTGTACCACCAGAGGTCAAGGAGCAGGAGAAGACAGAAGTCAAGCGGGGAGAGCCGCAGTGGCTTGTGTGTCTCATCCCACCAGCTTTGCAGCACCCAGTTAAACAGAGCAACCCACGTGTGCACCCTGTCACGAAGAGACTCCTTTCCAGCTCACGGCCAGGGCTGTCTATCAAAAAGACTGACTTGCATTTCTGACCATCATCGGCAGAATAACGCTGTGCCTTTGGTTTTCCCCAAAGCCCCTTCCCCTTCAATGCAGAAACCAGCCCATGATCTGGCACAAACAGATCCATTTGGATAACAGTATTTATTGTTATTCTCAAATCAGATGTAGAGGGATGGCTGAGAACTTGGCTGAGTGACAATGAACTAAAGAAAACGCCTTGTCCCATCACTATGAGGACTTCTGTTCCTCCTTTTCAATGCTCCAGGAAATCCCCAGCTACCCAGTACTTCAGACTGAAAAGTCGTAGCACATCACGTTGGGTCATTTTTCAATATTACAGGGAGCAGGCAAGGGGAAAGGCAATAAAAAGGGTAACAGATACACCTGCATGGTAAATCAGAGGCCACCAATCCCTTCGTGAGCATCACTTGAAGGCACTGGCAATATTTCTTGTCCCACTGAGCCCGGCCTTCTCTCCCTGCCACCTTTCTCCACCCTTCCTTCCTCTCTGGCTACAGCTCCTAAAGCTAGAAGAGCTTATGTGCTTGGGGTCCGTGGCACAGCATGCCGACGTAACGGCGTGCCTTACCACTGTGTGGGTCCACAGACGTCATCCACACTGTGCGGTGCTGCAGTGCTCAAGCTTGGAGCCTGTGACACTGCTTAGGATCCTGTAAGGTTGACTGGGCTCTAACCAAATGAAGAGAGACCCTCGGTAACATACTACCTCCAGTGGTGCCTCCCCGAAGAGCAACCTGCTCTCCAGCACCCGCTGACCCGGGCTGTCACTACACACAAGCCCACTCAACGTGCGGGGGCTTGACTGAAAGGTGCACAGCACAAGATTTCCACAGGAGCAGTGCACAAGGTGAAACCCTGACCCCACCAAACCTCGAGGCTTTCCTTGGTTCCAGGACTCCCACCTCCATTGGCACAACCAAAGGAACGAGAGGTGGCCAGCAGGAGCTGCGAGCCCACTGTGAAGTAAGTCCACTCAGTTCAGGTCTCCAGCAGCATCACCAAGCCCACCAAAAGAACTCACCAACTAGCAGAACTTCTCGTTCGGATTTCACGGGACTATTGCTCAGGGTCTTCTCAACTGGACATTCCTTCTCCTGGCTGCACGCACAAACTCTGGACGTACTGCTCTCCTGCAAAAACACCACAGGGCCCGTTCCACACCAGCACCACAGCAGACACTCCTCCACATCAAGCAGCAGCTCGGTCAGACTCAGAGTCTGTATTTTCGTTTTCCTGGTTCTGTGAGTCGTTATGTTTATCGCATTGCTCTATCTACTATTTATTTTGCAAAATGCTTCCAACAAAGCACAGCTATGTTCATGCTGCTGGGTCTGAATCATCAGGTTAGATTAAAAGCCCATGAAGCTAAGCAAGATGCCCCAACGCACACTTTACCAGTCCTGCTCACTGGTACAACACCTGCTCTAGAAGGCCCTTATTTTCAATAAAAGAAAAAACAAGACTAGAAAGTCTTGCAGTGACTAATTCAGATGCAGATGTTTATTTTTCAGCTGCCTAAACTGAGGCAATATGATTAACCAAGCGCCCAAAGGCTGCAGAGGTTTAGGATCAAACTGTCCTTGATGTGAGTTTGTGGTACTGAATTAAAGCAGAATTTTGCATAATTTATTATCCCCAATATAAACACAAGACTGCCAGTGATGCAAAGACTTGGCGGGTGCACTAAAAGCAGGACTTTCTTTTATGCCGAAGTTTTATGCAGAATTCCAGTGGTCTGAGAGCTAGAGAGAGCTATAATTGGAAATAGGCTCCACTCACCAGTGGAACGGACTGGACTTAGGCCAAGAACAAAGAACATGTCCCTCGGGTTTGCTTAGCTTCTTACACCAGTGCAAGTCCCAACTACACCGGACTGACGCTGTGCAGTCCTGGCCTAAGCAGGCTAGACTTTGCTTCTGCAGGGCGAGGACAGGGGACTGCACTTCAGCCAGTGGCATTACACTGGAAACGCGCTGCCTGCTTTCTCCGGGAGGTAGATCCAACAGGTATTTTTGAAAGCCAGTTGAAATAGCAGTGCAACACATTACCTTGCACAGCAAGGCCCATTTCTTCACTGCAGTGTTGCAAATCCCTACTGTTCCTCCAGCCAAAAGCTGCTGGCATTGGAGAACTCGATGATTTTAATTTGTGCATAGAGACAGTCTGTATGTACCACGCTTATACACCTCACAAGAAACCAAGGTTTAAAAAAATTGCTCATTTTACAATGAGGTGTCATTACTTCCCTCCACGAGATATTCTAAGGCAGCAGAAAAGAAACTCTTAGACTTACATTCCCTTGACAATCAACTGCATCTCTCTCCTTGTCCTCTTCATCTGCTATGCTTTGCTGCATATAGGTAAAGAAAAGGAAAGATTACTGACGATAGTCTGTTATTTCTGGTCTCTGACATCAGGCACTGAAGCTCCTGCACCGAAGGTTACTGGGATACAAAGTTGGTTTTAATTACTAGAAAGACATTTATCATCTTCCCAGCTCATGGTACAAAAAGGTGGGGCTAAAGATGGAAAACCTGAGACAAGACCTAGGAAAAATGAAAGTTAATCTTTCTTTTATACAGGTGCTCACGTAGATTGTCTCACTGGTACATGAAGCAATCAGCAAGTCCATTACTGACAGACATCCTCCAATTTGGCAGGCGGTTTCTTCTGGCTTTCCAAAGACAACTGCTCCTTAGCCAGGGCTGGGCATCTTCTACAAGAGTGCAGAAGGACAGAGGTCCTTCACTGCGCTCACAACGGGCCATCAAATTCAAGGACTGCATTTACTACTGGGAACGAGGAAGCACTGGGGCGGCACGTACCTGGTCCTTCAGGTTTTCTAATAATGTTTCTATTTTTACTTTGTCTTCTCTCACTTTTTCTAGCTCAGTTTCTCTCTTTTTGTATTCATCTTGTACTTTCAAAAGATGCTGGAAGAGAAAAGATAAACTCAGTTCTTAGCCTGCCTTTCACCTCCTACTATTTGAAGAAAATAAAATGAATAAGGGCTTTTCCATGAAGACCAGACAGATCATATCCAGAACAATTAAAAGGTTAAGTATACAACAAGAAGAAACCTTTTCTGCAAAGTACCTTAGAAACATCTTTGCCTATTAGCACACAAAAAAAGCATGACTTTGTAAGCATGGGGCAGTAATTCCACCATCAACAACCTTCGCTTCCCTGATAGAAAGCTCGTGTTGTGCACTAGACTGCGGGCCTGACCACGTTAAAGCCAACTCTTCCTCTCCCCAGTCTGGATCACGCTGTGGCCGTACAAACAGTCGGCACAATGGGAAGCCAGGACAGAAACAAGTCACCTGGGCGAGTCACCTTCGATCTCCAGCCCCACGTTAATCTAGGTGCCTTGCAATTTAAGGAAATACCGAGACAGCTACCAGACGAGGAGATTTGCATTATTATTTGCCCAATTCCGCACTGCAGAAGCAAGCGACGGCTGCTCCCCGGGCCGGGCAAGGGCCCAGCGGCGCAGGGTGCTTGCAATGAACAGCACAGCAAGCCGTGCACTCCTGCGACTGGCAAAGCTCGGGAGAAAGGCTGGCGGTGAATCACAACCCCCACCCCGGAGGTAAGCAGAGAGACCTTCTCAGGCCCAAGCTGGTGTCTATCAAGGAGAACCCAGCTGTGGTGGTGGATACAACGGTCTGCTTTCAGAGCAGAACTGGACTCTTGAACGCATCCATAGGGAAAGCGGCTGACAAAAACCTCCCTGACCACATCAACGCAGGCAACAGAGGAGAAGTGTGATGGATCTCCCGTTAGAGCCAGCAGGAAACAGTGCTCAGCAAACTGCCAACAGTTTCTGTGTGGCCTCCCAGAAACAGGCATGATCAAGTCCGCAGGAGAAAAGCTCAAACGCTAATACAGCAAAGGCACTAGCCTAGCAGCTTTCCTAAGTCAAACCAGGATACGTAAATATATATGTTTCAGTGAATGCTTTCTTCCATGCTTATAAACACCCTTAATCAGCTGTTTAATATTCTTCTCCCTCAACGAGAAGAAAAAAAAAAAAAAAAGATTCACAATCCTATTCATTAATAGTTACAAACAATCAGCATCTTTTTCCATCAAGGCAGTTCCTCCAGAGTGCTCTCCCAGCACCACTCACCCCAGCAGTGGTGTAAAGAGAAACTTGACCTGCCCGACACCTGCAAAAAGGGGAATCTGTTGTGTCCTGCAATTCCTGCTGCTTCCTCCCACGCTGAAGGGGACTACAGAAGGCTTTCCCTGCCAGCTCCAACGTCAACCACCAGTGCTGCCAGTCTGCATGTCAGGTTCACCCAGAGAAGGGCCACAGCCTTCACAGCATTGCTGCAGGCTCCTATTGTAACAAAGCCCTTACCTGAGCTGTTATACACTGGGTTGTCAGGCTGCCCTAACACCCCACGGGCTACTGTTAGGGTTTACAGGGACCCAGCCCAGGGAAATCCCAGAGAACAGGACACCCCTACGCATCTCCATGAGAACGAAAGCCCAGCAAAGTTCAGAAAAGGTGTCAAAGCAAGCTTGGGATTTCCCAGTTTCTGGCTCCTGCTGGTAACCAGGATCTCACACGGTTACGGAGCAGGTAAGCACAGACTCAGTACATCAGAAGTCACTGTGTGGTCAAACAAAGAGCACACAAGGAATCCATAAGCTATGGATTGTTTCCGAGTGACTTATCAGCTCATACACAATCACGGTTTTAAATGTTTGGTTGTTCAGGGGTTTTTCGGCGACACTGGAACAGACAGAAAGTCGCTCCCATCTGCCAGTTTTGATCCCACTGGAAAACAAAATACCTTTTTGCCCGTGTTTCTGCTCCACATCACACAGCCCCTTTTTGCCTTTGTGGCAAGGCCACAGCTATAGAAAAGTCCGGGCCCACCTTCTGCATGCCCTGCAGAGCCTGCTGGAGAAGCTTCATCTGCTGCTCCTTGGTTGTGTCTTCATCCCTGCTGGCTTTGCCCTGCTCCTGCTTTAGCAGCTCCACCTCGTTGCGGTAGGCGTCCAGCTGCCAGCGCAGACTGTCGTTTTCTTCTTTCAGGGCTTCCACCTGCGACACCAGCGCTGGGGAACAAGGCAGGCAGGCATCGCAAGTCAACGGACTGGGGGCGAGGAGCCCCTGGGTGCTCTCCCCAGCACACCCTGGCTGTGTAGCTCCCACCGCCCAGTTACAAATCCAGAGTACCAAAACGAATCTGTCCCAACCACTCTGTGACATCTCTTTAAAAAAGTGGACAGAGAGCACCTCTCAGGAGTGAAAGCAGTGTTTAAGGTGGAAGAAAAGAAAACGAAAAAAAAAAAAAGGAAGAAAAATAATAACATATTGGGGTGAAATGACCATGCTGGCAAGGCAGCAGGTTTCCTAGGCAGCAAAACTGAGACTCTGGGGCACACTCCACCGGCACCTTCAGCCAGAAGAACGGCTCCATCCAGTCATCGGATGACCGCCTGCATCAGCCTGGTGTCCACAGCAGGCTTGATGAATTCAGGAACAGGATTATCTAACCCGAGGTTTCAAACCATACCCACAACGTGGAGGGCACAGCCTGACATCCCGCAGCCTTGGCGTTTACCTCCGGTACTCGAGCCACGGCCAGAGCACGTGGAGGTACGTTTGCCTGGGACTCGCACGCTGTACTCGGACAACAGGGAAGACGTGCTGCGTGGGAAGAGAGTGGCTTGGGTGGGTTTTATTTAATTGCCCTCATTCGTTCTCCCAGCCAGGGAGTGTGTTGGACCCCACTCTGCACAGTTCCACATTTCAAAGGGAAGGACAGCAGGCAACATTCAGTAGATAAAACTGCTCTGCTCATATCAGAAAACCAAGGTCAAAATTAATTAACTTCCTACAATGGAGCTGAACAACAACAACAAAAAAAGCAGTTTCCAGAGTGAGTCCCTGCTCGTTATGAACGCAAAGAACTGACAGATTTTGCCTGGTCATTTGGCCGTCTGCTCCTTGCTCCTGTTCACCATCTGGCCACCCAGAGCGGGGCCGGGCAAGGAGACTCGGAGCTTCTCTGACACCTGAAGCAGCCACCCATGCAAACGTGCCTGTCCCTGCACCGGCAAGTTTAGGAGCAGCAAGGGGGGGGGAGGACCACTGCTGGGCAAGAAAAGCCTCCAGTCTCCCCAGCACAGCCCAGGGCAGTGGGAAACGTACCTGAGCATCACCGAAACATTCACACAGCCAACGAGATTTGTGCCTATTTGGCAGCGAAATGCTCAGTGACAGGAGGAAAAAGTTGCAGTGTTTCTGAGACGTGTAGGTGTCTCAGCAAGGCACCTTCTGAGACAGCAGAGGTGTCCTGCTGCTTGCTTCAGGAAAGGAAATCAGAGGGAAGAAACAACTAGATGTTTTTAGCAGAAATCTTTGGAGAGATGGGCCTTTCAGAGTCTTCTGAGGCAGAAGACAGCTTAGGGACAAACTACATCGCTTAGGACAAATGTAAGGACGTGGCTACTTCTCTTCAGACAATCTAAGCAAAGCACGATGAGCACATCTGGTAAAACAGACCATAGAAAAATTTTGCTTAGATGGGGTCAGGGGCTGGTGGCAAGAGGGCACCTGGAAAATGCTTTGGAGGCATTAAAATGTTAGTTCAGCTCAGACAGAAAGGTTGCTGTGGAAGGCTGATCCCTGGGACAGCTCACCAACCGCGGCACGCGCTTTGCCAGCCTCTGCCACCCCAGAAGGACGGCATGGTCCTCAGCACTGCACTACCAGAGTCACAACCAGGGCTCTCCGCCCTGGAGACTGGATTCGAGCCTTTTAGGAAATGATAGCAGGAAGAGAGTGAGAACGGGACAGCGAATAAGTCTAAGCAATTCACAGAGGGGGACAGAACGGGGTACAACAAGGCAGGCCCCAAACCAGCGGAGGCTCACCAACCTAGAAAGGACCCAGCGCACGTTAGGACGACTCAAGCACTGAGATTTGCTATGTTGTCGTTACAACACTGGAACGTAAGATTTCCCACCCAGCCTTCACGATGGCATTCCCCAAGCCAAACGTTTGACTTTGTAACCTCAATATCCAGGAAAGTCTTTCAGCGCATTTCTGGACTACTCATCTTTGATTTCCCACAGACAACGGGAGAAGGGGTATTTGGCCAGGGCAGTTCTCACGTCAGTCCCACCAAGGGCGTATCAAGCTGTATGACACGGGGGCTCTCAGCTGACTGCACAGCCCTGCCCTAGGACTACAGCCACGTCTACCACCGCACACCCTCGCTGCTCCCTGTCCAAGTGCTGCTGGTGACCCAGCTGACACCCAGCACCCCGGGACGGGGATCTGCTGCTGCGTAGGCGTGCGTCTCAGGTGCTGGGCAGACGTGCACTGAAACAGGACAGCTCAGGTCGACAGCACCGCTGGCCACACCACCAGACACAGAGGAACAACTCCAGGTAACTGCTGTCGATTTTGCTCTGCCTGTGACAATTCTGGGGTACAAAACAGTCAGAATGGGGCTCCTGAAAGAAACCTCTGAAGATAAGAGTACTTTGTTTATGAGCTGTAAAAAGTGATTTTACCTGATTCTTCTGTTTCTTTCATCTCTGGTGGATCTTCTATTTCTTCATCAGACATTTCCATTTCCTCCTCTCTTCGAATACCCATTAGTTCATCATTATGAATGTTACGAATTTCCTAAAGTTCAGAAAGTAGAGGGGTTTTTTTAAAATACAGATTACGAGGAAGAGATTGGCTGGATAAAAAGATGTTGAAATCTAAGTCTGCAAAATGCAACTCCGTAATACAAGGAAGGGGAAACGGTAAGAAAAAGATTTGGCACAGACTATCAGAGGAAGGACAATATCTGGCAGGAGTCAGTCTGTCACTGCTACTGGTGTTACTGACTCTTCCATCTCCTACTCTGCTCACGCAGCAGCCCGTTTGCAAGGCAAGGAAACACCTAGCTCTGCCTCTCCATCCCCTCCGCAGAGCAGCACAAGCAACGCTCAGAAAACAACAGTTATTCAAGGCGATGGAGATGTCCAGAATACTTACTAAGGCTAGCACAGGCGGCCAAGGGTCCCTACCCGATGTCCATTTACCACAACTTCACCCGGATTGTACACCCCAGAAACAGCCGTAGAAGAGATATAGGAGATTTGCTTATAAAACAAAATTAATGTCCAGCTCTGTAGATTTTACTGTAATGGCCTGAAACTTTCAAAAACTCTGCTCGCCAGCGCTAAGCACACATCCACCAAGAGCAGCCACCAGGGAAAACGGCTGTGCTTTCGGCTTGGATGCACAGACACCCTGGGGACAGCAGCGGGGAAAGGCAGGGACAAGGCAGACAGGGCGCGATGGGCAGTGCCGCCTGCCCTAGCGACCACCCATAGAACAGCAGCTGGGTTGAAGATCAGGAGAAAATCTTCCCATTGTCTTTCACTGGCTCTGCTCAACAGCCGAGGGTGGTCTCGACGCTGGAGAAGGCTGCGCAGAGCACAGCACATGGCAGGGCCAGGCTTGGCTGGGCCAGGCTTGGCTGGGCGGCACAGCAGGCTCTGCCATGGTTCACCAGCACCTTGACTGCACCCAAGGAGGAGCCCAGGGTGGGAGAGAAAAAAGCCTCAGAGAAGCCAAACACTTGAGCCAAGTGCTTCTTAAGGGGGGGAATATGCCGGCTGGTAGGTACCACAGCATGGTGGTTCCCCAGGTCTCACCTCGGCTTCTTAACAAGCTCCTGCAGCTGCAGGACTTGCTGGCACTGCCTGGGAAAAGTGCCTGCAGTCACCACTGAGAAAAATAAAACCTGGCCGAGCCTAACGACTCCCCAACACGAACCCATTCCCTGAGATGCCCGCCAGGCTTCCTCTGATGCAGTGACCCACAGGATGAAATTCTGCTAAAAGCTGTACCAAGAGGATATACCTCGTGGGTCTGCCTTCCTTGAAGGGAAGACCCTAAGCTGGGGGAGACCAGTGGTTGAGCCCAGCAGCAAGTACTCCTGGAAGAGGCTTCACCAGTGGTCTCACAGCCTCTTCCCACCGGGAGAACTTACCTTGGAACAAAAGACAGCTCCAGATGGAGAGTGTGCTCCCACCCCGGTCATAGTAAGCCATCTCAGTAAGCAGGAAAGAACAGGAGCACTGGGGCTCAAAGTAGAGGCGCAATCTGAATCAGACTCTCCACCTGGCTTACCAGGTATGAAACTAAACCTTAGCTCCTCCTTTAGCTACTATGGAAGGTTTGACTCAGTGGGATTTGGAAAGAAAGTCCCAGATGTGCGGTCTCACAGGGAGATCGCAGTTGGAAACTTCCCAGGAAAACACAGGCATTTCGAGCTTTCCAACCTTGCGGAGGATCCATCGTCTGCTTTAAACCAGAAGGCTACTGGCTGGGTATTGTCTAATTCCAGATTTTCCTCAGGTCGCAGCTACATGGCAAGGTGGCCTGCATGTACCCAACCTCACGGTGGTCGTGGATCACCAGCCACTCAGCTTTGCCCAGATTTACTTTTGATGTTAAATAATCGTAAAGGTGAAAGGCAACTTCTGGCTTTGCTGGGATAGACTTGTTTTCCAAGTTTGTATTAAGGAACTCAATACCTGAGAGAAACACCGAACCCCGGGAAGATTTATGCTGGAGGGAAGGGATGCCAACCAGAGGGACCTGGACAGGCTGCAGGAGTGGGCTCACGTGAACATCATGAGGTTCAACAAGGCCAAGTGCAAGGTCCTGCACAGCAGTTGGGGCAACCCCCAGTATCAATACTGGCCAGGGAGAGCAGCTCTGGGAGAAGAACTTTGGAGTCCTGGTGGGTGAAGAGCTGGACATAAGCTGGCAATGTGCGCTCGCAGCCAAATGGTATCTTAGTCTGCATCACCCGCAGCGTGGGTTCCTCAAACCATCCATTCTCATGAGACCCCCCTGGAGCGCTGCGTCCAGTGCTGGGGTCCCCAGCACAAGGAGGGCATGGAGCTGTTGGAGCAGGTCCTGAGGAGACCATGGAAATGGTCAGAGAGCTGGAACCCCAGGCAGGTTGAGAGAGTTGGGGTTGTTCAGCCTGGAGAAGAGAAGGCTCCGGGGAGACCCGATTGTGGCCTTTCAGTATACGACACACAGAGAGGATAGCGTGTCACTCCATTTGTACAACTACTCCCCGCCATGGCCTTTCAATATATAAAGGGGGCTTACAAGAAAGATGGAGAGACACTCTTTACCAAGGCCAGTAGGGACAGGACAAGGGGCAACGGTTTTAAACAAAACGAGAGTAGGGTTAGGTTGGACATGGGGAAGAAATGATTTACGATGAGGGTGGTGAAGCCCTGGCACAGGCTGCCCAGAGAAGCTGAGAGGCCCCAGATGGATGTTCCCAGCGTGGCTTTGCTGAACGCTGGCAACCCACTGGGCTGGAAACCTTCTTAAGGTTCTGCTGAGATGAGAAAGCATCTGCTTTGCCTTAATTCTGACACACAAATGACAGGATCAGCTCCGAACTGTGAGCGTTTCTGCAGTGAATATAGAATATTTCCAAACACAGCAGTGTCTCCCTGCATTAGGATAAAAGACACGTATTTTCACAGCGGTTCTCTTCTACACTTCAGATCTGGCCCTTACTTCAAAGAAGTTTTTATTGTCGGTAGTAAAAACCCATTCAAGCTCCACCCTACTTTAAAAGCTGAATGCGCAAGGAAAATACAATTTCTTGCTCTTTCCTTCCAAACTCCTCACAGCCCAGGGTGACAATACTTCTATTACCACTTTGAGCATTAACCTTTCTAGGGCACACAGAAGTCAGACTCCAGGGGAGACAAGCTCTGGCCAGAAGCCCCACCATGGGGCAGCCCCCCATGTTGCCAGGACACGGCCACCTCCTCCTCCCCAAACACCGAGACGGGCTCCACTGCCAGGAGCGGCCACGCAACGGGACATCCCTACAGGCAGGTGACAGAAGGCGGCACATGTTTCATCACAGCCTCAGGACAAACATCTCCCAAGAGCACCACCTTCCCAAGAGGCAGTCTTTCTTTGCCTCAGCCTTATTTTTTCTGACACTGTGCCTAACTCCACTAAGATTTGATAGATCAGATAAGGGACTTAGCACTATTCTTTCCCTTGCAGGAAGAGCGGTTTGAGTGGCATGCCTCCCTCCATCAACCTCACCCTCAGCACCGCCTTTAAATCCTGTATTTCACTAGCAACGTCTGCATGGGATACACACAAACATGAGAACATCCTCCCTCGGTTTTCCAGACTGCCCAGCTGCAATTATTTCTGCCTCTCAAGTCTGTCAATACAAACGTGATACAGCAGATCTCTGATGACGCTTAGGGTTTGTTGGGGTTTTTTTAACCCCTCTCTAGAAATCCCTCTTGCTTTAACATTAAAAACAGCAGAAAACAGATCGATAACTATTATTATCGTGCACAGCTTCAATCAGCATACAGATCTCAATGCATTGCTACTAGTAACACGAATACCAAGAGAAAATTTATTACCTGTAACACAAGAGACGACTGAGTAATTCCCATCTTACACTGTGAATTAAGGTGGTGTTATCCACGCGAGCATTGTGCAAACTTAACATCAATATCCTGACAAGAAAGAGACTGTGCTGGAGGATCTAACACAATAAAAAATTACCAACCTCTGCTTGTTTGCACCACACGTTGATGTTCTTACGCTGAGCTTTCGTGAAATGGTCCCAAGCCTTTTGTTTGGAGGCAGAATGGTACACGGCCACTATCTGCTCGACTGTAGTATCAAATCAGCAGTCAAATCAGGCCAGAATATCATCCAGAGAGGGCGAACAAGAGGAGTAAAGGAGTAAAAAAGTGGAATCAGGCAGTGGTTTGGCTAACTTTTTCTTATAACACTGTACTGTGCTGAAGCTACGCTCAGGAAAGGGACCCTGTGCCTGGAAAGAAAAGTGTGAACTTCACCAGGCCAGCATCAAACGCTCAGAGTAACGAACGACTGGGAAATCGGCACCGGCTCTCAACTGGAGAAAAGGCAGGCACACGTTGCGCTGAAACATACTCAAATACGCTGCGCAATGCTGCCTATGAGTGTGACGAGCACACCCGGGTAGCGCTCGCTCTCTAAAAGGGGATGATTCAGTCCAACCGTGAAAGCTGGCACTTTGGATGTTCTTCTGCCCAGCGGTGCGGCCCCAAAAAGTGGCACAGCCCGAGCACGATGGCATCCCATCCGTGCGCACCGCAGAGACAGGAGCCTGGCATCAGCCTCCAGCTTCTTTCGTTCTGGAAGTTTATTCATTCTAAAATATTTTTCTAGAAAATTTGCAGAGATTTTTTGGAAATGCCATGTGCCTCTCCTGGGATAAGAGCTCATCCACCAGCAGAAAGTACATCTACTGGATTTGGCACACTTGTGATGCTGGAGTAGGCATAATTCTTACCAGATAAAATCAGCTCTCTGCTACTTAGGTGAACCTAAGAGAGGCTGAGAGATCAGTGGGTGTTTTATAGAGCGGAGCGGCATCCCACTCTCTATTACTACTTACTCTGCAGTGTTTACCGTATTTCCCTCTGGACCGTGTGCCCATATTTTTTTACCATGAACAGAATTAAAAAAAAAAATAATTTAAAAATCAAGTATCAAACAAGTAACAGCCAAAATTATTGAATATAAAACCAAAATTAAACATGCTCACAACCTAGCCAAGGGGCTCAAGGAGATTTAGTACAATTGTGGAGAAGATACTTTAAAAAAAAAAAAGTTAAAAAAATTAATCAGATTTTCTAAAAAAGGATGTGTAAGAAGTGATGAGGAAGAAGGTTTGAGGAACTGTTATAAATCACATCTTGGAACTAACACAGCCCATGCCTCTTCCTTGATGCCAGTGTTTAATAAAGTACTGGGCTTTGAGAGCCCCAGTTCGAAATGCTGTTCTGCAACAGGTTTTCAGTTGTGACTGAGAACAGGGTGCTGGGAACACTCTGCTGCATCCTACCTTTGGCGAACAAATCCTGTACACTTCGCTGAGGCACCAGATTACCAGGAACTTACCTTGGCTGTGTGCAGAAGTGGAGTTGAAAAGATGACAGAACTACTAATAGACTATAATTAAAAGAGGAAAAAAATTAAGAATTCATTCTCTCCTCCCCCCCTAGATGTGGACTCTTACTCCGATAAAAAGTACCACAAGAAACTTTTGCCAAGTTAAAGACCTATGCGTATAAATTAACTGTAGCTGCACAGAAGCGATTGCTGCTTCTTTTCCTGGAGCCCCTTTAGCGTGGCCTTTCCAGACTCTAGAAATTAAGCGTCTTAATTACAACTACAACAACAGAGGACCAACATTCAGCACGGAAACACTACTCACACTGAACCAGAATCCCTGAGAGAGCAAGTTTGAATTTCTCTTTAGCTTCTTCCATCTCTTTCTCATGAGCTGCTTTCTCGTTCACTAGTCTGCGAATGTGGCTGTTGGCCGACTGGATCATGGAGTAGAAGTTGTTGGCAGTCCTCCTGTTCACTTCTCCACGCTCTATCCAGGTCAGCAAGGTCTGGATGGCTTCCAAGAACTTGGTGTCATCTGCAGCAAGAAAGGACGCCTTTATACAACGAACACCTGGGTGGCCTTCAGAGCCTTTCCCTGGCACGGCTGAACTCGCAAAGGTCAACTTACTTCGGGCAGCTCATCGCAACACTTGGAAGCACAGTATTATCTGAATTCAGGGCTATTCAAAGGAAGGCAGGTCTAACATCAAGCTGGTGGAGCACGAGGAGGACCAACTGCTAGGAACCTACTGGAAACCTTCATATGCCTACTCAGATGTACTCTTCCATGAAAGAAAACATCCTCCAGCTCCCAAAGAGCTCATGGAACTTACGTTTCAAAGAAGGTCTTGGGGCTTACACTAGTCCTTTTAACCTGAACAAAAATGGTTTGGAAGAAACTGTTGTACTCAGGTAGGCGTTTGTTTTTACAAAAAGACAAACTACTCTGAAAAGAGATGGCTAGGAGAGCTGCTGCGTGCTGGCCAAGGGCTCTGCACTGTCATTTCATTTCGGCAAGATGACCACTGGAGAATACCAATCTCTGTCCCAGCACCTGCACAGAAGGGCGGCCGTGGCCCACAGAACCACTTACCTTTCAGTTTCTCAGCGACAACGCTGCACTCGTGGTCGGAGTAATGGACGACAGGAGGTGGAGAGGGTGGGCGGAAGCGCTCCTCTTCCAGCCTCCGGCGATGGCGCTCCTCTCTCGCCAGCATCCGCTGCTTACATTCCCACTCGTACAGATCGTCCCGAGCCTGAGCAAAGTCCACGTGCAGGCGCCCAGTATCCTTCTTGTCAGTGCTGGAGCCCAGCCTGATGCGATAGCCTGGCAGCGATGACAGTGGCTTTCAGGGAGGACAGGTGACTTACCCCAGGCGCCAACCACCCACCGCTGCCCGTCTCTCATTCCAGAGCCAGAAAGCCCCTGAACAGAAGAGTTTACTGAAGAGTTTAGTGCACAGAGAGCGATGCTGGCGAAGGAAACACTGTTGGGGGGGTGCTGCTATCTGCCTGAGTTCTACACATGCTAGGCAAGATCCTACGTGGGCTGTTCCGCCTCTAAACGAGAGCAGGTACTGGGTCTCGAACAGCAACTGCAATTGTACGTGGGACTAAGCCCCGCCATTCATGTGGGGACAGCAGAACTGCCTCGGATCCCGCTTTTGCAGACTTCAGGAGCTGGGAATGGGAAAGGGGGAACAAGAGGTGAGACATGGCAAAGAGGGCAGCAGATGGATGGCAGTAATCTTTGGAACGGCCCCCGTCATCTGGTGGGAGCGGGAATAAGGTCAGCAAACGTGCACATCCGCTGTGTGGGAACTCTTCTCGCCAGCACAGTTTGCAGGACTCCTCTGGAGTTTCACATCAAACGTGCCAGGAAGCTCTCCTCTGTGATTAAGAGCAGCACAGGTGGGATGCACGGAAGAAAATCTGAACTACAGAGAGACTTTGTACAAAGAACAAACACACGATTGCATGTGGAGGACACGGATGACCCTGTGCGTGACTGTGGCTTTGGGCAAGAGGAACTGTAAGCAGAGAATACCTGTGGCTAAAGAAACTGGTTTGACCATGTAGAAGGGGCAACCACAAAGAGACTCTGCTCTTACTAAGGGCACTGCAAGTCTAACTCAACTCAACAGTCTCTGGAAATACACACAAGGCTTGCAATCAGTCAAAACACAATACAGAGAAGTTGCTATTGTTTTAAACGGCAAAGAGCATTTCCCTCACTTATCTTGACAATCCCACCTCTCTGGAGAGAGTACGGGCTTTAGAGGCAGTACACTGGTTTGCTAATATACTGAAAGAATGAGATCGGAAGGGATTTTAGCATGGAAATAGCAAGTATTACTGTATTTTTCTAGAACGGTAAAGAGTCAGGTGGAGAGTCCCGGCTGCTCAAGGTAGATGTAACCAGCCCAGCAAACGTGGGCTGTTAGCCCACAACTTGCCAGCCACGCAGTTTGCAAACACCAACCACGAGGTCTCTGTCCTCCATGAAACAAACCTCCTAGAACCCTGCGGATGCAGAACAGGGGCTCCCTAGGCAACAGGGGCCCGGGAGTTTCAGCTCTGATGACCAACAGGGAAACAAGTACCAATAAAAGTCAAGCACACCATCCAATTAACAAGCAATTGAGAGCAAATGCAAATTTTGATAGGTCCCTTAAGCATCATCGACAGAATCCACTGAACATTTACCCACGTGAGACAGGGATGGAGCCTGTACCTCACCCCAGTATTCTGCAGAGGTTTGCAGTACCCAAGGTAACAAAGCATCGCTATCTTTCCTACCAGGAGCTGTTTTCATGTATTTAAGCAGAAATGCAACAGCAGCAGAAAAAGAGGCAAACTGACACAACATGAAACAAATCTCCCAATGGCACCAAAGCCTGTCGCTAAAACTACAAAGTCATTACACTCTGTCCCAGAGCCTTAAGCTGCCACCCGAGACATACATGCACCTACCAGACAGATAAAGCGCCTTGTCCACCATGAACTCCTCAGCAAAACGGATATGACAGAAATTCTTCTTGCTCTTTCGAATAGCTATGACTTCCCCACACTGTTCGAACACTTCCATAATGATCTGCTCGGTTCCATTTTCCGGCAGCCCTCCAACAAACACCGTCTTACAGCCTGGAGGCCTCTCTCTCGTTGCTGGAGGGGGAAGATCTGAAGAGAGCGAGAGAGAGAAAGCAGTCCAGGTTAGTTTTTGGTTTGTCAGCACATGCTCATTTCATCTGCCCGCCTCTCCCCAGAGATGACCATACCTTCCTGGCTTCCTTCAAACATCCACCTAGCTATGCTGCGTTCGACTTCACCAAGCAGCAGATCTACAGTACTGCTGAGGTGCTGTACGAGAATAAGCACGTTTACCAGCCTGTTTCCAGAAAAGCTCAGAGCCTGAAGCTCTCCAAGCACTCTCCCTAGCGCAAGCAAGGCTCACTGAGCTCCTCTCATAGAACACGAGCAGCACCAGGACCTCGAAACTTTGCTTGCCAGCACCTAGTCATAGTGACTCGCCCCAGAGCAACATAATGGCTCTTCTCTCATATACACATTTTTATATATACATATATACACACACATACGTATTGCTCTACAGACGGGCAGAAACAGGAGAAAACATCACTAGACAGTTACGTGGGTTAGGTGGGAAGAGAGTGCAGCTTTTGCAGTGAATGATCTCCTTCACAGCAGGCATGTCCGGAGGGATGGGAGGGGGGACTATCCCCAAGCCTGGCATCATGGGGTTGATCGGGGGGATTCCAGTCATCATCCCAAGAGCAGGATCAAAATCTAAATGGGGACAAGAATAAGGGGGTCAGGTAGTGGTTTGGACTCACACAGCAACCGTTCATTCAGACAGCAAACGGAGTGCTCTGCCCACACGGGCCAGTGAAAATGAGCTGAACAAACAATAGAGAGGGAACATCGCAACACGACTCACCAGGACTTTAGATCTGTGCCCTTATAACAACTTTTTAAAAACCATTTCAGTGTTGATTGCCTCAGCCAAATAAGTTTTCTCTGTTCAAATAAGCTACTTCCTTTTCCACCCTGTAGACACGATCTCCCATCTAGTGTCAAAACCCTCCCCGTTAGGTTTGTCCACATAAAGAAATCTGTGGCACATGGAAACTGCGTAAAACCTGACCCCGTTTGGTTTCATTAAGTAGTTTAGTAGCGCAGACAGCTTGTGACACAGGGTTAAGGGCATCACCTTGCAAACTAGACAAGTGTACTGATTTCACCAAGTCGATCTTTAGACAGAGCCCCATTCCACATACACAAAAAATAATATTTTGCTCCTTCTACAACATTGAGCTGTTTGTGTTGGGTGCAGACCTCCTGATCTCAAAAGGCTCAAAACAAACATCGCTCACAAGCCTTCCCCTGTTCTTACAGCAGGGAATGGGAGACTGGCTTCAAACCTGCGTGCTCTCCTAGGGCAGACTGCTATTGATTTTTACTCAACAGAAGCATGTGAGCAGCAGAATGACATGAAAACGCCCTCCTACAGCAAAGACAAATGTGGAACGAGGCCTAGGGGACAGAAGAGCCCAGACTGCATGCAAAACTTACGGCCAGTTAAGCGGTGCTGTTAGTTAAACACAGTTTCAGCTGCACAGCAAACCACCAGCTCTCTGCCGCACGAGCAGAAATACGATTGTAGAGAGCTGCCCAACAGACGCTCCCTCCCCAGGTGAGCGGGAGGTTGTTCAGGCAGGAGGCAGCATCCTTCTCAAGCACTTAATGCAGCAAAGCACTGAAACAGTAACTTCACTTTGCGATTTTGATGCACGGGCATCCTGCCCTGCTGAGTAAGCAGGCAAAGCCCAGTTCTGTTCCTACAGCAGCCCTCTAGCACGCCCTGGGCAGGACAGGTACTCTGGACTACAAGATGGTCGTTTCTGGAGCAGAAACCTCCATTAATTTCTGTCATATCATTTTCCTGCCCTATTGCTTTCCTCTTCATCACCCTCCCACCCTTCCCTTTAAGCAGTTCCAGTTCAGCTTAGAATAATGTGTTACTTGATATCCTTGGTTTCCCGAGCTCTGCGTGGGACTCTCCTCCTGCTGCAGAGTATCTAGAGGTACCCCACAACCACCATTGTTAGCATCGAAAAAACAGGTATTCTCATTTCCTCTGAAATCAGTTTTAAAACAATGGCCTCTAAATGAATCACTTGCAGACATTAATGCACTTTAAACACAGCTTATTAATGTTTTTTGTATGCAGAACGCATTTATGTAACTCAACTGAAACAGGTTCTTCCCAAAGACGTGTCTGAAAGCAAGGCTGGGCACAGCCTGGAGAAGCTCACGTACCAGGCAGCAGGGGCTGTCCCGTCATGCCCATGGGAGCCATCCCCAGGTTGTTCATCGCCGTGGTCCAGGCAGTTGGGTCCGACATTGGCAAGCCCATCGGGACGGAGTCGAGGTTTAGATTTCTGCCACCATCTGCTGGGATGAAAAAAAAGCGATTAACAGCTTGACACATATCTTAACCCTTCTGCAGGGCATACGTTGCCCAGCAAGGCTCTGCAGTATCAGCATCCAAAACCAGATACGAACCTAACACATAGGAAAGAGTCAAATGGGAAAAAAAAACCCCAACCAACCAGTGCCGTCCCTCTGGAGCGGATGACATTTTACAGAAGCAGGGTCTATGAAAACACTGCCTTCCAAGAGCATCTAAAGATGGGTTATTCACTCCAATCGACAGCTCTAAGGGGCCTTACAGGAATGATGGTTAAAGGTAAGGGATACGCTCCAATTCGTCCCAAGAGATTTATGAACAAAGGCAAACATTCAGCAGGTATAAATTGCCACTGGATTTAACTGGGATGGCTGGTCTGGTCCAGCAGACAGTACTTCCCCAGCCGTTTGAAGACATTTCTCCTCCCTCCTAAAAAGGGAAATGAAGCACAGAATGACGTCATGCTGCTGACAGCAGCAGTACCAGTGCTATTTACTCAAGGTCTAGCAGAGTTATCTGGCAATCCAGGTGGAACCATTAACATTATACAAACATGTGGCTTAACTAAGCATTCGAGTCTTCTTCAGTGATTTAGCTGGGTCAGCCATGCCTTCAGCTGGTTCCTTCCAAGTACCACCAAGACAAGGCTTGTTCTTTTCATTTGCAGAGGTTTTAACGAGAGGTGCCCAAATGCAAAAATATCTGATTTCAAAAAGAAAAAATAAAATGCTTAGCACAAGGTTAACTCTGCACTGGAAAAACAACAACAAAACAGAACTAAAAAACAATCCTCACATAAACTTTTTTTTTTTCTTGTGGAAAAACACAGCGGGACTCATCCACAGCCAGTTCCCAGGGCATTTTTCTGCTGAGGAGAAAAGATAAAACTTGAGCTGGCTGCCCAGTCCAGAGCAGGGCCACCAAACCTGGCCGCCTGCAGTCGCAGAGCTGTCCCACACACTGTCTTCCTGGTGAGGCTTTCACGAAATGAATGCGTGTTGGAGAAAATTCTGGTTCCTTTGGGACTCATATAAATCTTTAATCCTCAGCATTCTCTAATTGCGTACAGCATCTCCCTCGGTTGTGCTGCAAACAACCAGCTCTTGCAATCTGTAGTCCACCTCTCCTGAGAAAAGTCAGTGCCAAGCTGTCCCCATTTTATAACTCCTTTGTTTCGGGAGAGCTGGGACAAGTCTGAACTTCAGTTATGACCATTCCTCTGTCAAGGGGAGAGCGCACAGGAAGAGAGAGGAACAGAGAATAGCTTTGGCTGCAAGGAGGTATCTCAGGGTGATTCATCTGAGTTGAACTGAGAAATGAGGACGTAGAAGGGTAAACAAGGCAGACATTGATAACGAAGAGATAACCAGAGATAATCTAGAGAGAAAAATAGAGAGCAGCTGCAAAAAAAGAATATTTTCAAGGGACTATAAAGGACTGAGTTCATTCAAACACAAATGGGAGGAGACCCATCAGAAGGACAGGATAAACCCTCGGTCAAGAGGCTGAGCTCCACACTCCAGTGGAGCTCTCCTCTGCCCTCACCATCAGCATCTCAAAACCATCCCTCAACTCTGCGGGGCTATTGTCTGTAAAGTTCCAGATTTTCCTTCAAGTTTCCTTTAAAGGATTTTCTCTTCAGGGAGCTGGACTTTCTCTCTACCCAATTACATTTCAACTTCTCCTTCTGCAACCACGTGCTCTGCTCATCGCCTTCCTCGGTGAGGTGGGCTGCTGCCGCAGACCGGCACCGCTGCTCCGGTCCAGCCTGGTCCTTCCCCTCCCGCACCTGACACCTCTCTAGGGAAGAGTTACACGACTAAGTCCCGCAGACTGCTGTTTACACGATGTGTGTGACATCTCTTCACAACACCAGCAGACGCCCCGTTTCCCCAGTCACACCGGGGAGTGCAGTTTTCAAGCACAATATTATCTGCAAACACATGATTCCATCTGGGTTTTTTCCAATCACTCTGAGAGAAATACAAGGAACATTTTCTGAGATACCAGCTTCAGTACGACTCCTAGATCTGATATTGCAACTTCATAAACTATTATGGCCCATTTAACAATTTGCTTTTATTACATTATCTTAAATGTGAATGTCACCAGTCATCCAGGCTGATATGCCTTATTATGCTTTTCATTATGGCCATGCTTTTAATATTGAGATATTGTCCAATTAGAAAAAAAAGGATAAATCTATTGGGACAGGTATAGAGATTCCACAAGGCTTAAAAACAAAAAAACAAAAAAACCCACAAAAGTAGCTTTTGTTTTGCATAGGAACAGCAACAAGCATTTGCCCAAAGCCATGCAAGCACAGAAGTGGGAACAGTGGTCTGACTGTACCAGACCACCGCTCCCTTTCCATCTGCCCACCTCAGTATAGCAGCTATTTTCGGTCTGTGCTTACGTGGTGCCGTCTCTACTGCCAGCCCCCAAGCTGCTACTCGGCTCACCTGGAGGAACGTTTGCCTTCTTCCTCTTCTTGCCCAGATCACTTCCATTCTCGGCTGGGCTTTCCGACACCCGCGGGCCAGCAGCGCAGCCGAATTGCAGGGATTTGCCGTTGCTGGCAGGATCAAAGGACAGATGGTTTAAGCCTAAGAGAGAAAAATATACTCAGAGATTTTCTTTAAATTGGTCTGCGATGCTTCAGGACCACAGTAATAAGAGAAACACCCAGCCCCAGGTGCAAGCAACCCTTCAGGTGCCTGGAGGAATTGTGCCTGGTCTTCACGTTACCCTGATACCACTCTAAAATAGTGCTCTCAAACGTTAATCCTAACACTCACACAAATCAAACCCTTTGATACCGTAAACCACAGGTGCATCTCCCTGGTGTTGTACAGTATCTCATGTTTGGACACTCAGAGGCCAGAATGTTTTTTTCAGTTTCCAATCACAGAATACATTTTTAATAGTTACTTAAGTTTCACCAAATTTGTCACCAGTTGTGAACTCATCTGGAATTATTTACAAGCGAAAAACAACCCCAACCATTCCTAGCTCTCTAAAACCGTCTGCTTAAAACTATAGGTAATGAGAAAAAAAGTACTTTGTAAACAATTCCAAATTAGCAAAGGCTTCAGACAGAAAGCTTCAAGTACGGACTTAATGACAGTGAGTTTTAGAGAGGTATACTGCCTTTAATTGAGCACCAAGTTCATTATTCCACCTTCCGTCATATCCAGTGCTTGCAGGGATGTGAGACTGAAGGGACATTAAAATGTCCGGTTGGGTTTATCTTTGTCTCAGCAAACTCATTCTGAACAGTCCATGGAAAACCCAACCCAACCCAACCAAATCCAAATTGTGGACTCACATGTAGCTGGTTTTATCACTTTATTTCTGCTAAGGTACGCCTGTGTTCTGGGGGGAAATGAGCACAACTACGGGAGTACCAAAGATGACAATTACGCTGCCACAACGCACTGACGGGCCAAGGCATTTGTACCAAACCCTTCTCTAGACACACTGCAGCGTTGTGATTTCTATTCTAGAGGACTCCACTTCCAAGAACTTGCTAATAAACATGGTTGCTGTGCAGGGCTGTAAATAGACAGGGGAGGGGATGGAGAAGGGCTCTTAGCTACTGAAAGGTGAGAACGCAAGGAGCAGCAAATTCAGCTGGCAGCAACAATAGTCACGCCCGACTATGCGGGATGCCTACAACGCTGTTTCTTAAATACCCCAAAGACAAAATATCACGGCGGTCATGAGGGCTCAGGAAAACAAATCTTGAATGCAGCAGGTTAAAAATAGAGGGAGGCCGCACGCAGTGAAGAAACAGCGAGAACAGAGAGGAAACAGAAAGGTTTATCTCTTATTATCCAGCTGATAGAAAAGGCAACATGAAACCTGAAAGTGTTTTCCCACACTGGGGCGCAGGGAAGGATGCCCTGCTCTGGCTGAAGACAACACGCCACGCAGCACGACCCGGTCTCGGGGTGCAAGGCGCACCTTGGGAGATTACCTCCTAACCCGCTGAGGGGCAAAGGCAGCTACTTACTCCAATTATTTCCATCATCGGTTTGAGCTAAGGATGCTCGGTCCTGCTCTGCGGTACAGGAGGAGCACTCGGATGCTGCATCTGCTCTGACAACTGTGCTGGGGAGGCAGCTGTGTCCAGCAGAGGTGAGCTAACAAGGAGTGAAAAAACACTTGTGTTCTTTGCAAAAAAAATTTTATTAATGTATTATGGAGAAAAAACCCAACAGATTCCTTAGCTACAGGACAAAGACTGGGCTCTACAGGAAGCAAAGGAAGATCTCTCAGCTGTAGGGCAGCACCCTGACACTTAGGTCGGGAGTCAAGGTGTGAGAAAGTGCCTGAACCAACTGAGCAGCTCCTGCCAGCCCCGAAGGGGCAGCCCCGCTCCCCACTGCCCAGCACCCCGGGGCACCCGCGCCAGCCCCAGGGACCCCCGTGATCTGATGCAGCTCATGCCCCAGGCAGAAGTTACCGCAGCTCTGGGGAAGTGGATAACGCTCTGCTAGGATTAGCGCGTCCAAGTTGCTCACCAAAGCTCCAACCCTAAGCTGACATACAGAGGAAGGAGCAGAGACGGACCCACAAGTGCTCTTAAGTCTTCAACATCAGAGCCCACAACCCTGACTATCCACCGCCTCCCCACCGCAGAGCTGCGAGCCAGCGGGCAACCACGAGCCAGACACGTCTCTCCTGCTTTCAGCATGCAGATTAACGGGGGGGGCCTATAAAAGGAGGAGAAGAGACCATGGTGACAGAGAACTGAACAGTAATTAATAAGTACTTGCTTCGCTTCTTGTCTTATATCATTTCTACCAGAAAACATCCAGAGCTCAGGCGCTGGCATTGAACACTGCCCCAAAGGCAGCTACCTGAAGAGCAATGGGAAGAAGAAAAAAAAAAAAAAAAAAAAAAGGTATGTTTCTGGAATTCATCAAGCCCTGTGAAAAGCCCAGGAGGGCAGCTCCGTAATTAAAAGCATTCTCCTCATTCTCCTCCCGGTTAAGCTCAGCACCAAAAGGTCAGCCTGCTCACGACAACTTGTGTAAACAGCTGGCGAGGAGCAAAGGGGACGGGGAGGCTGGTGCAACTGCCGGTACAACGCTCTTGAACAGGCGCAGGAGCACGACTGCTGAGTTGGTGACCGGACAGACGCTGTCCCAAGGCTCCCGGAGCCGTTCCCAAGTTAGGGGGATTAGCAGCAGCAGGCTCAGCCTGCAGCACAGTCTCTTCCAGGCGTTACACATCATTAGGAAGAGATGGTGTAAGGAAATCTCAAATCAGCCCCTCAATCCCTCTCCTCTCAGCTGACCTTAAATTTCACCAGGGCTCTAAGAACCTGTCGAATCTGCTCTGCAGCACAGGGGCGAGTTTGCAGCGCTGGCACCAACCTCTAGCAGCACCCACACGCACAGGGACCAGCAGCAGGGCTTGGGAAACACCCTCCAAAAGGAGTCCTGCCAAGTTGGAAACAGGACCAGTTGCGTAAAAGAATGGAGCTCATCACATGCAAGAGGATGAGGAGGACATGAGTTGCAACCCGACAAGGAACACGTCTCCATGTTCACCTTGCGTTACCTGCCAACGTCCTGGGCTGAGCAGCAGGCCAGGAACCGCTGGTGCCCACCCGCAGAGTTGACTTTTTCAAAGGAAGAGCGACAGCAGAAAAGGCTGCAGCGAAGCAAGAGCCAGCTCTTTGTTTGGACCTGCATATGTCAAAGCAGTCACGCAAGTTTTTAATCCGATGTCACTTAACTCAAAGCCAATCTTCCTTGCTAGCAAGAAAAGGCCTACTGCAGAGTTAAACCTGTTAGGTTATGTGATAAAAGCTCATCTGCACACACACAGAGGAGCAGAGACAGACAGTGCCGGGTGGGGAAACCCGAATAATACCCAACAACTCCTCCCAGGCCCATCACAGGAGAGCCACTGATAACCACCTTTGGAACAGGTAGGCTCAGTCTCATCTTCTAACACTACTTTAAAAGTTGATGCCATGTTGGACATACTCCACTGTGCTGCTCACAGCCTTAAGCAGAGAATGCCATCTTCAGGGGAGGGGGTGCTCCTCCAGCTTGGACATACAGGCAGATTGACTCTGAACTGTGCCAAAGCTGGTGCTCTACTCCAAAAAATAAACAACGCTACCCAAAAACAGGTATCAGTCTGCAGTGCACCTCTGTCCAGTGACGTCCAGTGTGAGGTCAAGGACTACCTAAAGGATGGGGATGCCCTCAGCTCACTTCAACAAATGCATTTTTACCTACCAACACGGGGCACGTGACAGGTCTCGACAAAATCTAGCAAAAGCATCATAAAGACAACCAGAGACACTCCCGGGAGAACCAACTGCGGACTTGCTCCAGCCGCTTCATGAATATCCCACTTCCAAAAAAATTATTATTTATGGTCTCTCCATTAAAAGTAATCAGATATGCTCTCTAACAGATGCAACACATGATCCTCAGACATGAATGCGGCAACAATTTTTGTGCTGGTACAAATTCATGGTGTCAGATTAAGGCTCAAAGGTGACCACACAGGGTGTGATTGAGGCACCAGCAGCAGGAATCCAGATCCAGGCTCCGTGTCCCATCCAGCCGCGGCTTAGGTCATCCTATTTGAGGGACCACACCAAGACCCGCAAAGAGGTCAGTTAAAACCCTCGGTTTGTTCCCACTGGAGGATCTGGTTTGTTTTCAACCTCAAGCCATGTAACACCAGTCGTGCCTTACGGAGCAACCCTAAACCAGCCACACCAGTACAATGAAAGGGCGAGAGTACGAACGAAACCAAAAATTATTGTATTGCTCTCAGATTTCCAGAATAAGCGATTCACTTCCCTACTACCTTTTTTCCAATTGATACCTCGCAGCAATGCACTTTGAGGCAGCAAGGATTTTCTTCCTGTGAGTCCCTGCACTAGGACCTAAGATATAGAGAGATAAAAAGCAACTGCTTCAAATCAAGCTTCGTGTCCAAAACCATACCAAACTGCATGAGGAAAGGAGGACAGTTTGCACCCCGGCTGTGAAACCTCATTCCAATTTACAGCTTTTTTTTTTCTTCCAAGACAATTATTTCTCAACACGAGAACTGGTTTAGAGCCACCCTTCTCATTTGATACACTCCTCCACAGCGCTAAACCTCTTCAAAAGGTGGCAATGGGACTTTCTTGGTTTTAAGGCTAACTCTCTGCATTTACAACTTCATTATGGCACGCAGAGCACGTGGTGTAAGTGCTCTGAAGAGAAGCCCACTATTGTCCTTACACAGCCTCAGACTAGGATTCCACAAGTCAGGAATATTCAGAAGTTACAGAAAATGGCAGCTGATGAGATCATGAACGGCAATATATTTTTCTTTGCAGGCACAGGCTGGAAGCTATCTCCTTCATAAGCCATAAACAAAAACGAATGTATTTTCTGGGTAGCGTTGTCTAGAAACAGCGCTAGAGGATGCAGTTATTCTTAGTCCTGCTCACACGAGAGATCCTGGTAGCTCCTCCAACAAGGTCTTCCAGGACCCCAAGACCCATTCCCAGAGGCACTTTGCCCTGGGTTTTGCAGAGAAAGCCGGGAGCTACTGCTGATGGTCGCCAAGTCACCTTCCCCATCGAAACTGTCCTTTACCTCAGGAGACAGGTCTGCACCCCTGCGAGGGTGGCTATGGGGAGCAGAAAAGGTGCCTGTCCCAAGAGCCTGCCCACAGCCCCAGCAAGGCTCTGCTCCACCACCAGCTGGGAGGCTCTGGGCACAGGCACCCGCGGCAGCAGCTTTGTCTCCAGGGCCCCCGCGACGGGACGAGTACCACGTTACGGCACACGCAAAAGGGAGAGGAGAAACCTCTTGGGAAAGCTTTGCTCTCACTTCTCCAAGACGAAGAGAGTAAACGACCCGCGAAAGAAAAGGGCAGTACTGGAAAGCGGGCAACAGAAGCCATACAAAGAGCGGGGACCTTGCCTGCTGCTCTCCTGCAGCATGGAGCTTGCTCCAAGAATTAAACCGAGCCAGGGAGCAGATTTCCAATGCGCTTCAGAGTAAGAAACTCCTCATGATGTCAGATTTTCCACCCTAATATCGGTAAATGCCACGGACAGCAGCCACGTTCAGAACAGATTGCCCCTCTTCCATCATTTCTGCGCACTGCCGTTCAGCTTGAGCTCCAACCACATCCCACTGGATACGAGGAACGTGCAGAGAAGAAAGCTGAAGCTGCAGAAAAGCTTCTCTCCTGGGCACAGAGCAAAATAAGAGCTGGCAGAATCAGCCAGTACGACTGTGAGGCACGAGCACTTTTCCTCCGACCTTAACGAAGCATCCTTGGCTATTTTGAGCTAGCCTGCTCAGGAAGGGAGGGAGCACCAGCACAGGAGCAAGCCTCGGGGTTTTACTCAGCTTTCCTGAGGCTCTGGGGAGAGGCAGCCAGGAAAGGCAGAAATCAGCAGATTGCTGCATTTGCAGTGAAGTGCTGTACAGAAGCTAAGGGGGAGGAAGAGAAAAATTAGGGTTTTCAGGGAGCGTCAGACTGGTGTCAGCATTTCTAGGGAGCCATACATAGCACGGGCGTTAGCGTGCCCTTCACCTCCAAGCACACCCAGCGTGCGTCTCCAGGGATTTTTAGACAAGTGAATTTTTAGGAGCAAGAGATCAGGAGCTGCCATAACGCAGTGACTAAACATTTAAAAATAAAAAATAAAATAAAAAAATCATCCTGAACTAGAAGATTCTTCACTAGGAAAAACGGATCGAGGAAAACAGTGAAGATGCCTAAAGACGAGCAGGAAGCGACTGTCAGCAAGTCCTCTCACTCAGCAGCGGGTGGTCTTCACCTCTGGAGACAGATGCCGAGTTGTGTCTCACGGGCAGGCGCACGGCAGCCTCCTGCTCTCCCAAAGAGCATTAACAACGCACACACAGCCCCGCGTACCCCTTCGGGCAGGTACCGATTCGGGTCCGTGCCGATGCTATATATGGCTGTAGCTTTCACAGCGCACGTTTCCAAAGGGCCTGGAGGGGGATAGGAAAGATCTCAATGTTCCAGGCATAAATCAAGGGAAGTATCTACTCTCGCCGGGTCCCATGCCAGACCCTGGACAGGACTTCATTTTGCAAGCGCTAGCTCCTGCTAACAGAGCTTGGCCCTTTGCCTTAACGACCAGTGAGGAAAAAAAAAAAAAGAAATCAGAAATAGTCAACAACATGGACTGAAAAGCACTGTTTTACAGATCGTTCCTACTACTGAGAGCTGAACCTGCTGGCAACACTTCCACCCCCAACGCGGGTTTGCGCAGCTCGCTGTGCAAGGCTCCTCTGATTTTACAGGAAAACAGCCCCCCAACAGGGCTTCCACTTGAGGGTTTTTGCAAAACCTTCCCCGCTGGGTTTACTAACGTTCAATCAAGGAGCCTAGCACTGCTTGAGGCATGCAAACCAGAGACAGACGAGGGAACCGCACGCTCTGACAGCAACCTCGCCTGCTCCAGTCAGACAAACGGTTTTCTTGACATCCGACTAGTTAATAAAAAGTGGGTACACAAATCTCTCCCTAGTAACTCAAATAAAAGAAACTAACAGCAGGTACTCTGACACTTTCATGTACCTAAAAGCATTTTAATGATACACTTAAAAACCCCACGTAGGTTATGCCCACTTACCAAACTTCTCTCACCCAGCATCAAGAGGAATTTGAGAAATGGGCTGACACAGGCTTTACTATAAATATGGATTTACCTTTGGCCAACACCGGCAAATACATGAAGTAAAGGTTGCTCAGCCTGAACAGGGGTCCCTTTTCTTTGCTGCACGTTTAGAAATAAGCTGGATGCCAGGATCTGCCACCTGATTACATACTGGCAGTTTTCAGCTCTACAGAAACACACTTTAGAAGAAACCAAAGTACGGAGCATCTGCAGTAATCAATTAGGAAAGAGAAAACAGCAAGGAAGGGAAAAGACAGAAGATATCGAGGCTTTGAAGTTCCAGTTCGGTAGCAACCATTTGCCTTCCCAGACTAATTCCCAGGTTCAAAAACTACTGTTGGGCTTGCACGCTCATTTCGACTGTACTCCTGGCTCAAGTGTCACGGTTAGAGCTTTACAATCATCACTTTGATCCCGAAGCTGCCCAGGCACACCGATGAGACCGGCAGGCTTTCGACAGTTACTTCTGTCAACTCCACATAATCCTCTCCGCAAACACCACTAACAGGACATTCTCAGAGAAAGGCACTTTCCAGAAAAGGACGGGAAACACATGCTTTACCTGCGTACTGCACGATAAACATGGCAAGATGCTGATCGTACTTCAGTATTTCAGCCAGTTCTGCTGCTCCCAGCTTCTTTGTTTGTTTCAAAGTTGGAGTCCGGGGTTGAGCTCCCACACCCAGTGCAGCTCCACTCAAAGCTCCGAGCACAACAGGAAAGTCGGGTCCTAATGACAGTAAAATTATCACCGCGCTGCCCCACCGGCAGCGACAGCCCAGGCACGGGGAGCGCAGGTTGGGACTGGTGCTGGCAAACAGCGGCTGCACGTGTCACCGTCAGTCTCCGGTGACTGACACCCATAGCCGGATTCTGGGACGCGGGGGACAGAGGTGGACGAGCAGGTGGAGAAGTGATTAGCAGCAAGTACATCTGAATTTGCAGGGGATTTCATACATCAATGCCTGTAAGCGCTGGCGCGCAGTTAAACAAGCCCTGTTGGCATGCCTGAGATGGGTTGCCTGTGCACAGAAAGATTAAGTTCTGGTAATCCTCGATGGCAAGAGGCACATCGCTTGCTTTCCTTGGTTCGGGAAGCTTGTACTCAAAAGAAATACTAACTTCAGACAAGCTAATTATTCTAGCAGTGAACTGTGAAGAAAAAAAAAAGAAAATAAAAAGAAAGAGACACAAAGACCCCCTTTCTTCTTTGAGTCGGAAAACACAGCGTTCAGTAACACCAAAGGGCTGTCAAGTGTTTTCAAGCAACGGTATATTTTCACAAATACGTATCGACAGCAGCAAAATCACGGAGACTTGACCAAGTCGTGTATGAGCTGCGCCCTTTGCTTACTGTTATAACCCAAAACACAGGAAAAAAAAATTCTTTATCACTGCGTGCACGCGCATACGTGTGTACACCGGCAGACCCAGACACCTGAGCGCGTTTGCTTCCCCACGGGCAGCACTCAGTGGTCCTCGCCAGCCAGCCCTGCATCACACCAGATGGCTAAATACTCCACGGAGCGTTTGGAGGATGCTGCATGGCTCCGTCAAACCACCTTCCCTCTCAGCACAATGGCTAGAAATCGTTTTGGGCCAACACTGGGATTTACCGGGGGTGAGCAGCTCGTCCTCCATCATCTGGGGTGCGGAGCAGAGAGGACATGCCCGACCCCAGGCAGCTCATCGGTCACATCCCTCCCCATCCTGCCATCCTCGCTCACTCCCAGAACAAATGCTCAAGAGCCCACATCTTCAGAAATGTATTTTTGAAAAGCTAGGAGAAGAAACCTGTCAGGCAAAGGGACACAGGACCAACTGCACGGACCTACGGAGGGAGGGGAGGGGGAAGAAGAAAAAAGAGAAGGAAAAGAGGGCAGTCCCAAAGAAAACTCCAGCAGAGCCAGCAATCAGGATCGTTGGAAAATCCTAGTGCAAAGACCCAGACGGAGGGGGGAGCACCGCTCCCCAGACGAGAGCCTCGCAGTGGGGCGGCGGCAGCAGCGCAAGGACCCGAGTGGCTTCGCTTTGACTGAGAGCGGAGCAGCCGGACGTAGCGGGAAGGCGCCGCTTTGGGACGGACATGTTGGCACTGGAAGAATGTCAGCAGAAAAGTTGGGGATTAGGGGAGAAATCTCACACCATCTTTGGAAGGTGCACAGAATGCCTCTCTAGCAACACCTTATCTTTGAAAATTACTCGGAGATTGAACTTCACCCCTTCTACGAGCTCAAGTCACCCATACCAAAAACATGACCTTAAATAAGAAACCTGACCTTACAGTGGCGCAGACAGAGCTTTCACCAACTTAGTGCAGGGGGCTTTTTAATTAGATGTAACGAAATCCCTCAGACAAAACATTACGGAAGAGAAAAACCAACTGGTCAGCTTCCAGAGCGGGGAAAGAGATGAATAGCTGGAGTAAGGAGGAACGCGAGATCGCTGGACAAACTCCTATCCCAGGTTGCCTGAGCATTTTACCCATCGTCTCACGGCTCTGCAGCAATGTTCCGCAGGCCAGAAAAATACGGTGTCTTAATTATTGTAGCGTGCAAGTGAAGTACGGGGGAGCTAGAAAGCGCGTGGACTAATGAGTAATCTGTCCAAGGACTAACACGTTTGTGTAACAAGCACGTGGCGCTGAAGAACAACAGCATGGCTGTGCAACATGATCTGAATCTACGTTGCTGTTAACAGTTGGACCTTGCACACACAGCCAAAATATCAGCAAAAGAATTAAAACTGTAAGAAACACAGAAATATAAAGAAGCTTGAGTATAATGCTTCTGGAGCCAAATAAACGTGTGCAGGCACACGTACACAAATCACAGTCAAAGGATCCTTTTGGAGCGGGGCTGTGGGAGAGTTACAGCCCACTGGTAGTGGTGGTTACTGGTACGAGCGTGCCCAAACCTGGCAGCACTTCCTACGTACGGTCTGGCTGTAGCAGAACGGATCCAGCGCAAGCTGAGTTACAGGGCTGGGCATGGCCGAGCCTGCCTGGCACGCAGAAGAGATGAGAACCCAGCCAGCCACCCCCAGACAGACAAACAGCCACCCCCAGGCAGGGAGAAGCTGCTGCCACCTCTGTCCCCCCACCTCCCCTCTGCAAACCAGCCCCTCTTGCAGCACCAGAAGTGGTCTCCGTAACAGTCAGTTCAACCAGTTCTTTGAACACGACCCGTCTCTCCCTCCCGTCCCGCCTTGTGACACTTTAACACCCCCCGAACCCAAAAGGCAGCCCGGAGACTTCCCGCCCGGCGCAAACCTTCCAAAGCAGCTTCCCCACCACCCAAAGGCCACCGAGGCACCGAGCCCGGGACCCGCCACCACGGCCAGCCGCTCCCTTGCTGCTCCCGAGGCTCCACCCGCTTGCCGTTAGCTGGGCTACCCAAAGACATCCCCTTGGCGAGCCCCGGGCCGGGCCGGAGCCAGCACCCCCGCCTGGGGCCGGCACGGCAAGGAGAACGGCTGCGGCCCGGTGAGCCCCGCGGGCGGCCGGCGGGCTCGGAGGGCGCAGCGGCCTGAGAGGCGGCAGGAGAAGCCCCCGGGCAGGGGGAGGGCGGCGGCCAGCCCCCGCTGCGGCCTCTCCGCCCCCTCCGAGCGGGGACACCGGGCAGGAGAGATGGGCGGAAACGGAGCGCACGCCGGCCCCGCCGCCCCGGCCCGCTGAAGCGCTGCAGGCCCAAACCGGAGCCGCCGCACCGCTCCCC
>VXBL01007575.1:298443-310072 GCA_013400195.1 Aramus guarauna
GTGAAGCCAACCATGGCATCCGCGACGGCGAGATTGAGGACAAAATAGAGCCCCTTGGAGCCGCTCTTCTGGATGAGGCAAAGGAGAGCGATGGCCACCAGCGCGTTGGCGGTGATGATGAGCGAGGCCAGCACGGCGAGGATGGCTCCCAGGGCCGAGCTAGCCATGGCCGTCCCCTGCGCGGCACAGCCCCCAAGGACGGCACGTCCCCAGCGCGAATCTAGGGCATCCCTCACCTGGGGCTTCTCGGCACGTACGGCTCGGCAGCCAGGCAAGCGGCGAGCGCAGCCCCTCGCTCTCCGGGAGCTGCAGCGAGAGCCCTGGGTGCGGCGGCCGTCTCTCGGGCTGGGGAGCGGAGCTCTGCTGAGCAGCTGCCTGCCGGAAGGGACCGGTGCGCTCACAGCACCCGCTGTGCCCACGGACGGCCCTCCCCTCCCCTCCAGCCACGTTTCCAGACAACCCTGGAGCAGCGGGGCGAGCAGCGAGCGCCTGGGCAGGAAGCCTTCCCGGGCAGGAAGCTGCCACGGCGCGCACGGGGCGGTGGACATCCCCCGGCCAAGCACCCAGGACCCGAGCGGAGGCAGCACCCGGCTTTGACACGGGCGCTGGTAACGGGGAACGAGCAAAGAGGGTTCCCAGCGCCCGGCCCCACTGGCGCGTGAAGGTGGGAGCTCGCGGGGCTCCGGCGGGGTCACTGCCAGCCCCAGGGCAGCCTCTTCCCGCAGCGACCGAGGGAACGACTCCGATCCCCGGTCGGAGCGGCAGCCACGAAGGCGACCTGGTAATAATGGGGAAAAGTACTGGCGGGAGCCGTCAGCTAAAATACAGATGGAGAAAACGGCTGCCGGCCTGGGGACCCGGCGCATCCTCGGCAGGCGGGAGACGGCAGCGCCCGTGGCCAGCGCGGCTGGGAGCCCGGGGCATCCTCGGTCCGCCCGGACGGAACTGCCGCAACCTGCAAGGGGCCTCCCGAGCAAGCAGGAGCCAGCAGCAGCCGTTCAGGAGCTGGCGTCCTCTGCCCACTCGCAGATGCGGAAAAGTCACTGGCTGCCACCCCAAAACGGGTCCTTCTCCCCCAGAGCCCCCCCTTCTCAGCGCCATCCTTCGGACCCGACGCCTGGCCGACTCCAGGCTCCCTGACGGACCATCTCCGAGAGAGACTTCATCCGTCATCCGTCGGTCTCGCTCCTGGGAGCAGCTTAACGAACTGTACCGTAACACTTGGAATGAAATATAGATATGATATAGATATAGATATGAAATACTTGCTACTAATACTAAAAGAAAAAATTATAAATACACACACTTGCTTTACTAATCGTATTTACCTTACTAATAGTAACTTGTAACAAAGAAATTCACGGAAACAGGCTCCGCACCCCTGCGTATCACAGAATCCCGCGAACCCACCGTCACGTCCCTCTCGCTCCCGCGGGGTGGGTGACCCTCGCGGGCTGCGGCCGTGACGGCTCCATCCCTTTAAACAAAGTACCACGAGCCGCCTCTCCTGCCTCCTGAGCCGGAAAAATCCGAGCTGCCAGGAAACGGGGCAGGTTCCTCTGTCAAACAGTAACCGGAGCAGCGCAGGCGGACGGGGAGAGGCCGAGCACGGGGCCCGGGGCGGGACGTGGGTGCTGCGGCGGGGAGGGAGGATGCAGCAGACGTAGGAATCGCGGCCGCGATGGATGGAGCTGCGGAGCGGGGAAGCCCCTTGGGAACACGCTGGGTCTGCAGCGCGGGTGGCCACGGAAGGGCTCTGCTGGCCTCACTCCTCCTCCTTTGTTTGCCCAGGGAGATGTTTGGGGAGCGTTAGCCCCGATGGGGAGAGGGTCCAAAGCCCACGGCATCAGACCAAGGTGCGGGAGGTCAGACAGAAGCGGCAGGGCAGCGGGGCAGAAAGCACGAGCACAAACCAGAGCTGGTCGTGTCCCCTTCCCCGCCGAGCACATCCCTTCCCCATCCTGTCCGTAGCGCTGCAGGAGCTCACCGGACAGCGAGCCCTGCTCCCCGACAGCTCCTCCGCTCCTCCACCCCACCTCGCCAGGACAGAACAGGGATTTTCACCGGACCACCGCTCGGCAGCAGCCACGTCCGAGCAGTGAGACCCCAGCTGGGTCAGCAGCCATCGCTGCGGCGATTCCTCCTTCCCGCCGTGCCCCTCTGCAGCTCGCCACCGCCCGCTTCCCGTTACAACCCTGAACACTTCAAATCCCGACCGCTAGCGGATCCCGGCAGGCATTTCCCTTTTATCCTGCATCAGTCCAGCCGCCTTGACGGCTTTCACGAAGGACTGCCTCAAAAGCCTTTTGGAAAGCCAGCCAGGCTAGATCAACTCCAGCTTCCCGGTCCGCACGTTTGCCGACTGTTCAGAAACCCCCCAGCAGGCTGGAAGCCTGGACTGCTCCTCTTCCTCATCCATCATCCATCACCCTTCCAGCACGTCATTTCTGACTCTTCGTTAGAGTTTCTACCGGCGTGGCAAAGCCGTTGCAGTCACGGGCGATGTTGTCTCTGAAAACAAACCTTCTCTCGAGCCCCGTCTGCGCTTTTGACACTTCCCTAACGCGAGGGGAACTTTAAACCGGGGGCTACAGGCAAGAGCTTTGGCCTTTGCAGCCTCGGGACCCCGACAACCCGGGGTGCAGGCGCAGCCCCCTGCTCCCCTCGCCGACCCCCCCCGTGCTGCCGCCGCCTCTGCCGCGGTTCAGCTCGAGACCTGCCCCCAGCCCCCTCCGAGGTCCCCGACAGAGAACACCCTCCAGCCCCTCCAAGTAAAACCAGAGACCCTCCAGCTCCTCGAACACAGTCTCTGCTCTCTGGCACGGTCCTGTCGTCCCTCGGCCGCCCGCCAGCCCCAAGGACTCCCTGGAAGGCTTCTCCCTCCTGTCTGGAAGAGGCCGTGCCCTCGGATTTGGGGTTTTGTCTTGGTACGCGGATGCCTGTGATCCCTCGTTTGGCTTCGACCCGCTTTACTGCCATTTTTGTATTTAATGTATTGGGGAGCACTTTCCACATCCGGGTAGGACTTTGCTTCCCAGGGCCCCCTGAATACCACCTCCGTGTCGGACCCTTCTGTGGGTGCGCAGGGAAGGTCCCACGATGGGATAGATATTTACCCTTTATATCACAGACTGGAACACTCACGCCTATGCCACCTTCACGACACTTGCAATCATTTTCCAGCCACCAAAGGTCGCAAGATGTTAACGGCTTCGGGGCACGACCCCCCCCAGGGTGGCAGCAGGATGGGTGCTTGGCACCGCCGGGTCCACAGACCGCTCAGCCGCGCTCCCACGTCACTTGGCACGGCACAGCAGAGGCTGGAAGGAGAAAGGCGTGACCTTGCGCTCACGAGACAAGCGGATCCTTAGGGAGAGCCTCCGGCACAGATCCCGGGGCAACGCACCAGCTCTCGGCAGCGCCACGCGCTCGCACGCGCGGTTACAACGCCGCTCAGGGGCTGGGATGTCTTTAAATCGCCCAGCTAAAGACTAATCTTCTGCCAGCCGGGAAACCCCAAGTGACCCAGCTTTTCCTCCCCGCAGAGGCAAGGTCCTCTGGGGACGAAGGGTTTTGTGACCTCCTCCGGGGAGCGGCTGGCACGGCGCCGAGGCGAGCGGACAACCGGCCGTCCCCGCGCCGTCACACCCGCGGCGATCGGCACCGCCGAAGACGTACCTGCAGCTACTATCGACGAAGCGGGGCAGCGTTTACGACAGCCCGTGCAAGCAAAGCTCCGATAAGGGACGTCTCCGGGGCCGGGGAAGGAACGTCTCCAGAGCCATCCAGGGCAGCTGATCCGGCGGGACGAAGGAGAGGGGAAAGAGCAGCCCCTCGCCGGCTCCTCGGAGCTGAGAGACGCAAACAGCCGAGCGGCCGCGGGGACCCCCCCGGCACCGCGGAGGAGCTCCCGTAGCCTGAAGAGCGGGGCAGCAACTGCGCATCCCAAGAACTCTCAGAGGATCAGTCCGAAAATCAACAGCAGCGTCCCACGGAGCTGCACAGAAGAAATGGCTCCAGAACCAAAGTTACAGAAACACTGAAGAAAACCACAAGAACCTAACGCACTGCCATTAAAATACATCTCTCAGACTTGTCTTCATCCACCACGTATTTATTTATTTGCAGTATTCAGAAATCCTCTTGAAGAGTAAGGCCAGGCGAGGCGTACGAACCTCGTCCACTGTCAGCGCGCCGCTCTCCATTTCTGGTGGCCCCTGCGCGCGGTTAACCCTGAACCCGATGCTCCCGGCCCGCAGAGCCGTGCCCTGTGCTCGCCCCTCTGTCCAAGGCACGGTTTAAGTCCCAGAGCTGACTGGAGTCACCTTCCTCATGCAGGCGGCTGGTACAAGGCAGCTACGCCTCTGCCAAACCACGGCGACCATTCTCTCCCGTTTGGCCGGGCGGGATGTGGCCGAACGTCCCTCGTGCAATTTGCACTGTGAGAATCTCAGCTTGCAGCACTCCCAGATGGGAACCGCTGCTGCGTGTCACAAGGGACCTTCATCCCAACTAAAGCCGCCCCATAAAGACGAAAGGGAGTAGGAACGGAAGAGCTGTTTGCTTTTGCAGCCATACACGTTTAAAATACAAAGAAAAAACCCACACAAGAAACAGAAAAGGATGATCAAAATATCTTGCTCGATGTTCTGCTTCGCACTAGCAATGTTAGAGCCACCATTTTAAAGGAGTGGGACATCTGAGTTCAGCTTTAAATCACATTTAAATCACATCACCTCGCTTTAAAAATGACATAAGCAAAAATAACGTAAGCAGTAAGGTTAAGAGACTGAGGTTTTGCAAAACTGAGCTGAGTGCAACACCACAATTTCCTGACACTAACAATTAAACTTTGTTTTAGAAACATTTCTATTTCAATGAATCCTAAAGATTGCTTTTATATATATATATTTTGGGAAAACGATGATAGATAGATAGATGGATGGATGGATGGATGAGTGCTGAAACAGCAGCTTCTGTTCTCTCCAAGGGCAGACACAGCATCTGCTCCGGAATATACCTGTAGTAAATCTGCACAAACGCAGACTCGAGCCATCTGGTCAATAAATAATTTAATGAGGTTACAGTTCTGCAAGGAATCACGACAGCACCCCCTCCCCGGCCTCCAGCCCCGCCGGCACGGCAGACGAACACACACGATCCAAATAACAAGCTGCCCCAAAAGGCCAGGGATCGCACTGATCTTCACAGAAGATACCGCTTCAGGCCCAGACACTTGCACGCTGTGAATACTTGCCTCCGTGTGGAAAAACCATGCAGCACCTGCCATCAGCCCCCCGGTCACGCTTCAGCCAGCTCACGCTCCAGGGACCATGCATTCGGGGGAGCGGGAGAGCCCAGACCTACAGGTACCGGAACATCAAAACATGGGGACGGAGAAATGAAGAGGAAGGCTGCAGCAGAGCGCTCCGCTGCACGTCTTGAAGATGACCCTCGTGGAATGAAGCCAGCTGTCAGAATGGAAGTCGCTTCAACTGCTCGTACGTGATAAAAAACTGAAGGGAACGTCAAGGAATCGGGCCGAACGCATGAGGCAGCTGCACCGGCGCTGCCGACGTGCCCAGGCTGTGCCTGGCATGGCAAGGCGGGCAGAGCACCAGCAGCGCAGCCGAAGGCCAACGCGGAGAAGCCGCTCTTCCAGGCAGCACGACCTGACCTGCGCAGGTAGAAGAGCTGTGAGCAGGAGCCACCAGGAGAGGGAAGAGTCCGACCCAGAAGCAAACTGGCCCTGGTTTGTCTAGAGCACTGGGAAAGGGAGGTGGCTCCAGCCCCAGACTGGGACTTCTTTAAAATAAATTATGTGCACAGTTTCAGAGGGCAAGAAGGATTTAGCGCAGCAGCACTGGGACTGCAGAGCGGAACCCGCCTCAGAGCAGCAGAACGTTCCCCAGGCTTCCCTCACAAAACAGGAGCCGACCCAGAAACCGCAGCCCCTGCAGGGGCTCAGGCCAAAGGCAGCGCCTCAAGCCGAGCGCTGGAGAGCACTCGCTGTACAGGAAACGGCCGTGCTGCTGCACTGCGGTCCCTGCACTGGCCTCTACAGAGCTGTTTGAAGCAGTGGTCACAGCCACAGGCATTTTTTGGCGCTTGGACCAGCAGCAGCCACATCACAGCTTACGTCTGCCCAAGGAGTCCGCTTGGGGCTGCCGCAGGGAGGACAGAGGGGCCACATCCAGGTGGCTGCTCCGCACTTCCCTCCACAGCTTGGTTTTCCCCCGCCTCTCCGTACCCATGACCTCCCAGCAGCGCACGGAAGGATACAATGATGTTCCAGGGACCGAGCCGAAGCCAGTTGGGCCAGAAGCCTTTATAGAGCGCAAAGAAGCCCTCGCTCTTCCAGGTCTGGGGAGAGAGAAGAGACACATCAATTCCGAGACGCACGGGTCCATGCTCTGCCCATCGCCCCAACGCCATGCGCGACATAAGGGACCTTTACAGCGGCTGTGGTCAGCAGACAGGCCAGCGGAGATGCAGTTGTGTGAGGTGTCACTTACAGTATATGACCCTAATCAAACCGCATCACTGACAAAGTTTTGTCCCGCAAGGTTGGGAGGATGCTCACGCTGATGGCAACCGCAGGAAGGCGACTCTAGGCCCTTCTCTGCTTTGTCCGAAACGCTCCCTGACAAGCACATTCTGTCGCTGCAGAACCTAACCGCTCGCACCAGCGGCGCGTGGTGGCGGAACCCAGCCAGCCTCCTCGGGACAGGGACTCGCGCACCCCTCTCACCCCCTTACCTTCACGAGGCCATCCAGCGTGCCCTTGTAGAGCTCCGTGCTGCCCACTATTGCCCGCTGGTTCATCATCCGTGTCCGCACCACGTCCACAGGGTTGGAGGCAATGGCCCCCGCCAGCCCACAGGTGAAACTGGAACTGTATGCACACCGACACAGGAGAGAGGAACAGCTCTGAACACGGCCCTTCCGGCTCAGGCCCCCACACGAGCACAAGGCAGCCCCTCTCACCGGCTTTTACCAAAGGCATTTAGCAATAACGTCAGCTGCACTACCGGCCCCAGCCAGAAAGCCGGCAGCGGCAGGACCCGTACCCCTGGGGACCCCAGAGCTCGGGGAAGGGAAGCGCTCAGCTCTGTCTAACCAAGACCCTCGTCAGAGCCCGCTGCGGGCTCTCCCCGGGGGCAGCCTGCAGTCCAGCAAGTGTCTCTGGGTGCTGTCAAGGTGACACAGACCTGAAGGCAGCCTCTTGGAAGCGCACATCCTTCTCACCAGAGCAAACATTTCTTCGGGGCGGGGAAGGAGGGAGGAAGACCAAAGGCAGCAAGAGGGAGCATGCAGCTGCCAGTCTCCTCCCTCCACGAATGGTCTAGTGCTTGTCACCTTCAGCCCAGAGCAGGCAAACCCAACAGAAGCGCTGCAGCACCTCCAGCTAAAGTGTCTGCCAGAAGAACAGGAAAATGGAGGTGAAAAAAGACCTTGGGAGGTCTCTAACCCACCCCCTGCTCAGAGCAGGCTGACTTCACGTCTCGGTCAGATTGCTCGGGGTCTTGTCAGCTTGGCAAGCCTCTGTTCATCTCACAGCGCTCTCACAGCAGTGGCTGCGAGCTGACAGCGTCTGTAAGGATGAGGACCTAGGACCGGAGCAGCTCCTTCAACTGATCCCTACAGGCAGTCGCACACCTGGAACTCCTGCCCTGTCCAAACCAGGGCACGGACTCGGAGCGACAGCACTTCTGGTCAGCAGCGAGCTGAAATCAAGCTGACGCTTCATGTCACCAGAGGATTTCTGCCAGGCTCGTTCTCCAGGGAGCTCCCTCTGGGTATGCTGGCTGGTCACCTTGAGCTGCTCCAGGCGACCCAGCGGATCCCTCAGAAGTACCAGGCCTGCTCTCTGCAGCTCCAGAGCTCTATAAACAGGCCTCACCCCAAATCCCACCTCGCTCCTCTGCTTCACACACCCCTGCCAAGCCTGGAGAGTGCAGCAGCCGCAGCGGATACTCACACGAAGTGGGCAAAGATGGTGTCACCCATCAGGCCTGACAGAATTAAGTGCTTCTTGGTGATGTCGTAGACTGGCAGCTCCACCCCGACCACGATGGCGGCTCTCTGGGCTGTTGGGACAACACCCTGCAGAGCACAAACATCAGTCAGAAGCGCAAACCGCTGCCTGGGGACTGCAGCCAGTGCATCATCTCCCCCAGGTTCCTCTCGGGGGCCTGTCGCTGACCATCTCCCCAGTATCCTCCTTGCCCTACCCCGCAGCTGTAGCTCTTCAGGCAGACCAGCTCACTGTCTCTCAACTTTCCTCCAGAGCTGAGGAGGATTCCTCCACCCCGGCAGCGTCACTCCAGCAACATTAACTACTCCAGCTAGATTAACTACACGCTGCCCCTCTCCTCCCTGCCACTTGCACACAGGACTCGGGCTGTAATCCTCTCGTCTCCCCCCACTTTTCAGTAGCAGAAAAGATTCTGCCCCACAAGAGCCGATGACCCAGCGATTCGGCACGCTGCTGGATAACTGAGCGTGTGGAAGGCTTGCAGTGGAAGGACAGAGTGAGGCTCTCTAACAAAAGCCGAAGAGCCACTGCTAAAATCCAAACAGTAAGGCTGGAGCACTGGTAACTCTCACCTGCCTTCAAGCCCTGGAGCCTCACATCACCAGCTTCCCCAAAAGCCACCACTCTGTCCTCCTCTTTACACGCTCAGGGCACAAGTTTCAAGGGGTCTAAGACTGGGTAGGTGGGGACATTGGGCAAATCTGTCCCTCGGGAACTTCAGAATGTTACTGTATGTCATGTCTCTCAGGTTACTTGGAAGAATTCCTCTTCCTCCACGTGAGGAGGTGCTCAGCTGCACGTAGCCAGAGGCGGGTGAATCGCCCTGCTCCCTTGTGCAGGGTCACCTCCAGTTGCCTCCCAGACACCCCAGGCCGAGCATCCTTCCTCAGGCAGAGCATGGAGAGGATCCAGCCCCCAGCGCCAGCCCCTCCAAGGGATTCTCCTGTATTTGAAACTTTACGTGCACTGGCTTCACTCCTGGAAACCAGGACTGCCTGGCCCAGCGCTGGCGTTGCCGTAGCACAGACCCGATCTCCACCACAGGCGTGGCTCTGCGTGCCCAGTAACCAGCAGCAGAACTTTGCTACTGCCCTTGGTTCACAGTTCTCTGCAAGAGCAGCACCTGGGTGTAGCTGTTAGTTCTGCTACTAGTGGGGGGTTCCAGCAGCTGGCGCTCACCCTCCAGAGGCCTCGGGTACCCTCCTGCTGGTAGATGTCGATGAAGCTGCCGATCATGCCACCCTGAAATAAACTGCCTTGCGCCTGCATTCGGATCTGAAACAAACGTAGAGCCAGAGGGACGACATCAGCGCAGATACGGCAGCTTGCTGGTCCTCCCGGGAGAAAGAACAACAGAGCAGCTCGGAGCGGACACTGCCATCCACGTGCCCTCTCCCTGCAAAGCACGCGGCAAACGGGGACGGCAGGGAGGGAGCGGGGACGGCAACAGGGCGGAAGCACAGCGCAAAGCTCAGACAGGATGGAGAGGTGATGGGCAGGGCCCTCCCACTCTGAAAGCAATCTGAGAAGGTTGATCTGCACAGGGAGAAGCCTGGGAATGTTCTCCAGGCTCTTTGCCCGACCCCAGTAACCCCACAGCAGGGAACGGAGGGGACCAGGCGGTCCCCGCTGGACTCCGGTCACTCCACTAACAGGTGGGACGTTGCGGCGGCAGCAGCACAGTGACTGCAGGGCAAGGAGCCGAGAAGGTCTGATGAACAGTTGGCTACCACCCCGCTCGCCTTACCCAGTCCAGAAAACAGAGCCCCCGCCCCTTGCCATAACAGATTTCATGATTTTTAAGAGCTGCATCTTTAAAAATCTGTTTAGTGGTCCCGGCTCCTGTTCCCATTCATAAAACACCCAAAGCAGCAGACCCGATGCCAGCAGTGGCTCAGAGAGCACCTCAGGTTCCGCACGTCAACCCCCAGGCAGCCAGGAGCTGTCTCCGGCCAGGCACACTCTTACCTTCAGCACATCTGTCGGATTGGCAATCGCAGAGGAGATCACCCCTGAAACCACTCCACAGATTACGTTGATTAGCAACGTCTCATCTGCAATCAAGAAAAGAAAGTCAGATCCCAAAGATCCGAAGAAAAGCTGCGCAGATTGTACTGAACAAGCAAGAAGCTCTGGGAGGAGCAGAGAAGCTGAGATCGCAAATCACGTGGTGGAGTTGCAGAGCAGAGGCTGGCCGGCTGCCGACAGCTCATGGCAGACCTGGCCCCGCACCTGCCCGAGACAGAACGCAGCAGCTGAACCACTCAGCAACACGCTCTCCGAGAGAAGTGGGTCTTACTGATGACTCTAGCCGATCAGACAAGGAAAAGACTGCGATGCGTGAAAATTTTGAACAATTATCTGAGATTTCAGCGTCCAGTGATGTATTTCTCATGATGGAGACAAGCCAAGAGAGAGAGGGACAACCCAACACTTCTCAAGGCCGCCTGACACCAATTCATTTTGATCTGGAGCCCCGGCCGGCCGCGCTCAGAATACGCAGCCACCTTGAGAAAACAGGGAACAGGCAACCCAGGCAGAGAACGTTAGATGCAATTAGTTCCGGGGGCGGGCGGAATAACCCAAGACCTCCAGGCCCAGTATTAGGGTGATGGTTACGTTGGGAAAAGGCACGGCCCTTTGCTGGTACTGACCACAGCACTTCCCAGAGGAGACCAGGCCACTGGCTGCCCCAGGCCTGTAGAGAGACAAACATTCAGATAAGGGTACTCACAACTGGAAACGCCAGAGCAGCAAGCGAGGAGAGGCGTGCGGCCCAGCACACAGGCACAGAACCACGCACGGGGAGAGGTGTCCCTGGGGAACGGAGCAGCCCCTGGGAAGAAGCTCTAGCGCGCTGCAATTCCCAGTCCTGTCGCTGGCCCGGCCGGGTGCCCATCCTGCTTTCCCAGGTCAGAAGGGCACTACAGCATTCACTCACATCACACCAAGGTTTAAAACCGCCCGTGCACATCTTGGTGCTCCTTCAGCGACCACGTACCAGACTCCTGCTGCTCCGCTCTCCAGGCAGGAGCCGCAGAGGCCATCACTACCAGAGCTGCACGGCTCAGGAGCATCCGCAGTGTCCTAGCCCATCCCGTCCCGTCCCATCCCTGCGGTCGGAGCCAAACGGTACAACTCCTAAGCGGATGTGCTGCGTCCAGGCACATGGACTGAAAGGCTCCAGTGGGGAGACAGGAGGGACGCGGTACTGAAGCTTTCAATCCACGTAACCCATCTGAGGTACCGATGGGACGGGATGTCTTCCCCGAGACTAATCAGGAGAGGCGAGCCTGGGTCGACAACGCCTTTTTTTTTTTGGCTCTGATGTTGCAAAACCGAGATAAAGGCTGGGGAAAGGACGGGTCTGGCTGGAGGGGTGTCCGCCAAGGGACCGTAGGCAGCGCCGAGCACAGTGAGACGCACATCTGTACAGAAACCTAACCTGGCAATCACCGCACAGACCAAACCAGAGCACAAAGTACCAAGAACTCCGTTTCTGTGGGAATCTACAGCTGGGAAGGACAGAGACAGGAACGAGCAAGGCTGCGAGATTCCACACTGCACCGCCGGCGGGACGAGAGGTGCCGG
>VXBL01007575.1:326020-360317 GCA_013400195.1 Aramus guarauna
GGGAGAAAACGCGCCGTGCTGGGGGGGGGGGGGTGTGTGCTCGGCCCCCGGGGACGGCTGCTGCCGTTTGGGAAACGCCGAGCGAGACGGAGCAGCGGCGGGGATCCGGGCCCGGGTCCGCCTGGGCGCTGGCGATCCCGCTGCCGGTTCCTGCCGCCCATCCCGGCCTTCGGGCGGAGACCGGGGGGGGGCCCCAGCCGGGATCCCCCCGGTCACCCGTTCCGCAGAAAAGCCCAGCCGCTTGCGCAGGCCTCAGCTGGCGGCCGTGCGCGGAGCGATGCCCCGAGCAGCTCTGCGTAGAGATCCGACGGGGACAGGCGGGAGCCGGCGATCGCACCGTGACCGAGCTGCTCAGCCGGGCCCGCTCCTCGCGTCCCTCGCACGCTGGCAGCCGCCTTCATCCGCACTGGCAAACCGTGCTGCTCCTCTCCGTTTGGGATGCCCCCTTCGTCAGCGGAAGCCTCTTTCTGCTCGTAGTTCACCTCCGTGGGATAAGCCGTGTCGGCAAAGGGATTTTTTTTTTGCTGGTATAACCGTCCCTGCCGCTTGTCCCAACGCGGTTACGTTAGCCTCTGCTCGCGCGTGGTGAGGCAAAGTGCACCTCTGGGCCAGCGCCTGCCGCTGACGGAGGAGGCCCGGGGAAGGGCGTAGGAACCGCAAACGCGCGGGGCACGCACATCTCTCCCGGCGATGCGTGGCTTGAGGGCCCCGTCGGCTGCAGGCAGTCTTTCCAGCTTCCTAGTAGATGTTCCTGCTATTAATCTGTTCAGTTACTCTTTGATCTTGCAGATGTTTTTGGTACCCACAGCTGCCTGGAGCTGTCTGTTGTGGCAGAGCGTAATTCACTACAGTCACTCAGATGTGGTACTGGGCGTTTCAAACAAGCAGCTTGTTTACTTGGTTTCAGAAATTACTTGGTCTCTAAATTTCCAGACGTAACTTTGTATTGACGGTCTTTTTGTGTTTTTTCTCTAATAAATTGTATTCCTTAGGCAACTTGTTGCAGCGCTGGAAGGTTCCCATAAAGCTGCAGATGAGCAGACAAGTGGCTAGCGCTGGTGTGCCCGGGGGCAAAGGCGATAGTTCTGTTTTTGTCCTTATTGTGGGCTTATCAACGTTAGGAGCGGGTGCCTATGTAAGTAGAAAGGTAGTTCATGGAAAGAAGCTGCAATGCATCTCTCCTGTCGAGCGTTTGCTGTATTTCAGCTAACTTTATGTAGCTCTTTATCTCTGTAGCTATTTCCTCCTTCAGAAAACTTCAAGGGGAGCTAACTGAGCTGGCTGGAAATTAACTTCTTATGATTTTTTTTTTTTTTTTTAACTGTAATTTCAGTTACCTTTTAGGTTTCTCTATAGTACAGGCACTCTTTTTTTTTTTTTACATACTCTGACCGACCACAGTTCTGTCTGCTGTCTTGCGTGTGATAGTAGCGTATAGTTCAGGGAGAGCGGGCTGGCATCTACCTTTAATCCCAAACTAAACCATTCTTTGCCAAATCCCAATTCAGAACATCAGTGTTTATCTTGTGTAAGTATACCAAATCACCCCAAAATTGGTGAGCATGCATTTGTGTCCCACTCAAAAGATTCAAAAGGATAAAGCTTTTCGGCCCGACTTGGAGAGTAAATCACACTCCCAGAGGGCTGAAGAGTAGCAGCGTTCCCTAGGAGCGGGTGGGTCCTAACTTTACATCATGCAAATCTTTGTTTCAAAATTCTTTCTCTTAGAGGATCATATTCGTTAAAAGTTCTGAGCCCTGATTTTCTCCTAATGAAACTTCCCATGCAGAAAACTCCTGGCAGATAAAATTGAAAACAGTGCGTGGAGGAAAAGTCTTTTTGCATTCCCTTTAAGTATTCTTTGCTGTGCCCTTTTTTTTGAAAACCAAGGTAACTGAAATTACAAAGCACATTCTGCTTTTCCCAAGATCTGTTTAATCAAGGGTCCTTCTTAACATTCCGCTCTTTCCCTCTCTTCTCTTTCATTGCCTGTCTTCACCTACAGTTTTGCAATGTCATCATCTAAGATGCCCTTCTAGATCACTGACGTCTTCAGGTGTTCCTGGCAAAGCTGGCAGCAACCTATTGTTATACTTAATTGTAGGAGGAACAGTCACTGGGACAGGAGCTTATGTAAGACGCTTCAATAAATGTGTTTTAATTGGGGGAGAGGGTGGAGGCGGGTACCTTTATGTACATCGTACCAAGTTAGCCAGTTACTGTAACTAAACCGTCTCTGTGCTCCCTGGCCTCAGATACTTCATTTCAAGGGACATTGTCAAGTAATTTAAGTTTACAAATTTGATATTCTCAAACAGTCTGCTGCTTAGTGGGGAAAAATTGCCTTAGAATTAACTGTTCCACATTAAACCTAAAACCAAAACTGGCCATATTTGATTTGTAACCGTCAGAAAGGCACAAATTAATTAATGCACCTATTCCGATATAAGTCGTGTTGACATAAAAAAAAAAAAAAGGAAATAATCAACTAAATACAAGTGTGCTAGAGGAAAGGAAAAGAAAGAAAACTTGTCTAACTTTGTGATCTCTTCAGAGAAGAGCACTGAAATATCACTCTGTTATCTGGCAAAGTACACAGCTGTCTTTCTGAGGAGAAAGAACTGGGCACTGTCCCTTTGGAAAAATTTATCCTGGAGGCCTGATTGGATATTTTGCATGTATATAATAGTCATTTTTTTCTAAGGGATCTGGTTTAATTTGCTGTATGCTGCCCTTCGGACTTGCTTAAAAACTTCATGGTTCTGCTTGCAGAAGCAGAGCTGGTTTTGTTAACCCTGACTTCTATGTGTTTAAGCAAAAGGCTTTAAAAATATCTTAATTCTTTTCAACACTGATGGGTTCTTGTTTTCTGATATTTTTGACACTGTTTCAGTTCCCTGGATATGCTTTTGTCTGCCTCTGCTCTTTTTTGTGCCTGGTATTAAATTCCTCAGTTCTTGTTTGAGACTGTTTGCGATGTTATAAAACACCTAATTGTGGAGACTGGTAAAATGCAGAATGTCTAAGGGAGTAAAAGAGATTTCAAGTCCCCAAAGGAATTAACTTTTGTTCAAACATAGTTTGGATGTCATAACACTCGGTGAGCTATCAGCAAGTGGTTTGGCATCAGCCGCAGCGTTACCTGTCGTGCCTTTACGTTTACAAGGCTTTTATTTCTTGCTGGAAATGTTCCAGTTTTAATATTCTTTCACAATTCAAAATGCAGTAGTTGGATAGGCGTCTGTGTTTCAGGCTGCCTCGATAGGTTTTTCCTCTTTTATAAACAATACAAAATGAAAGTTGATGTTGTGCATGTGTGATACGGATTATTAGCAAGGCTGGGGGTTGCCTTAAAATATTCTTTGCTTCCCTGTAATTTGTTAACTGTGGGGGCAAATACCATACTGTGACCTGCTTCCAGCAGTCTCATTGTCTTTTGTTCTCTACATTACCAAGTTTTCTTGCAAGTTAACATGCTGTCGGAGAAGATGTTCCCTCCTTGTCTGTAGCAGTAAATTGTAACCCCAGAACGTGCAGGCTGTGCTTAAACTGTGTCCCGAGTTTAACGGCCAAATAAACAGCAGGTCAGCGTTCAGACACGAGAATCTCTTCCTGCTGAAGGCTGTTACCTAGAACAGCCACGCTTCTGTCTCTGAAAGCACTGCTAACGTCACTGATGTCACCGTTGCATCATGCCTGTGACGGCCAGCCTAAAGAAAGCCAGTAAGGTGGTTTGTTCTGTCCAGCTTCCCTAGGCTTTTGAAGCTGGGAGTTGCTTTTTGCCTTGAATTTGTCTTCCTTCTCTGCAGCCTTGTGTTGTGCCGGGGCCTAGCTTGCAGATAGCCTTGGCGTTCGTTTGGCTGCGTTTCCTTTGTTGTATCCGGATCCTCCTGAAACAGGTCTGCGGCCCAAAGGCCAAACATCTGCAGAAGGGTTGACTGCTTGCTTCTGAGATCCATCACATCATATGGAGAGCAGATAATTTTCTGAGTGTATTCCTCTTGTAGCTCTACGTTCATACCTTTAGGGACACTTTTTTCAGTGAGGTATATATTGGTGTGTTTGCTTTAATTGAAAGCAGATGGCTTTTCTGAGCAAGCAGGATAGACAAAAGCCTGTCGGGGGGTAGAAGCAGACTGCTGCCTTGATGTTGTAATACACAAGGTAAATATCTCCTCCTCTGTCTCTAGGTATACAAAACGCTGAGAGAAAACAAAGAGCGATTCACCAGCCGTGTCACAACAATAACTACGCGATCTCAAGAAAAGGAATCATCTCCTTCAGGTGGGTACTAGCCTGCTAGTTCTAGGTTTGGCTCTGGTTTTCTAAGCTGCTAACTTGAGACCTCTAAACCGAAAGGAACACAGCCCTTCTGAAAACACAGACCAGCATAAGCTGTGCCTTCACAGCATTGTCGCTTCCCCGTGCGTTCTGCTGCTTGTGAATTCCCATGTCTTCCCAGCCTAGGAGGTGGTGCTAGCTTTCCATGACCCAGAACAAGGCTGTTTTGCAGATGATCGTGAGGATAAAGTAGGTTGTCTCTCGATGCACCTTGCTGCTGTTTATGCCTTCTGTGATAAAAGGAGAAAAGGCTTAGCCCTGCTTTTGGCTTTTACCCTTACGCAGTTTGGCAAGGACACGGTGATTCCAAAGGCACAATACGGTCTGCCAGCACAAAATCCTCCATGCTGTGCCATGTCCCTGTCCTGTGCGTGGCGGGCTGGGCACACAAGAAGTATTGTGCTTGGGCCACATGCAGAGGGAGGAATCGGGACAATTAGTAAGGCTCTTGACGATGCTTTGCAGGCTGTAGGTGAACCACGGGTTGCTCCTTGAAGGTCTCTCTTAATTTATGAGATCTCAAACTGCAGTGTCCAAACTATTGAGCCGAAGGATGGTATATTTTGTAATACCAATGGCTTTAAGTCACAGAAGATAGGGTGTGTTATGTCACTTTACTAGGAAACCAACAGGAAGAATATCCTGCAGACAGGACAGAAAGCTGATTGCTTTGGTTTGAGGGAGAGGATAAAACATGTTTATCAGAGCTGAGGCTGGAGGACAAAGAGTGAGAACCTAAATGCTGAAGCAGAGCTCTTGGTAAGTCTGGGTTTCTGGAGACTGTCCCTGTATAGAGGAGAGCCTGTTAATCCTCCGGTCTCCGAGAGTCAGCCCTGAACCGCAGCTTCCAAACTGAGTATCCTTGATAGCCCGTGCTTCGCTCCATTAAACCAATGTCTTCTCTTTCAGATACAGGTGCCGCTTCTCAGGGCACAGCAGGTGAGTCTTGATGGTAATGTTTAACTGGCTGCTTTATTTCTATGTGTGGTTTAACTGCATGTTGCTTAGAAACAGGACCTGCATGTGGGAGGAAATGCGTTCTGGTGGGAACTCAAAAGTTGGTCTCTTGTCAGAGTACAATTACAGAAAAACATGCCTCGGCGTTTTAGGGAACTTTACTTTCACATAAACTGTTCGCTGAATGGCCAGTGTAGAGTTTTGGTCTTGCTCACAAGTTGATTTGTGTTCTTAAAGAAGACCTGCAGCTAGATCAAACACTTTGCAGTTCCTGTTTTCCAAATAATTTTGAAAATTGTTGTCTGATTTGACTGACACACCAGTCTCCTGGTGTTTTGAATAGTCTGTGTCCCTCTTGCTAGCTCAGCAAACTGTCCTTACTGTGAAACCTGAATGTTGGATCTCAGGTGCATTGCGTGGCCAGAGCAGAGGCCAAGCATGTTTTTGCTATCCTGAACCTGCTGTACAGAGAACGTCCTGATCTTGTGTGAAGCTTCTGAAATTGTGTATTGAATGCTGGAAATGAACTTTGTGGGTCTTTGGTTTTGGAACCGCTTCACCCAGCTGTGCAAATGTAAGCAGCACTCTCAAACAGATCAATTTATGAAATTAAGCTCTGTGAGAGTCTGCTGGACAAGTAGCACCCATTCAGAGTGGGGCTTCAAACCCGTTACCAGGCTGTCCAGATAGCGGTATTCCAAGATTGTTTTGTAGAACGTTCCTATTCTTAACATCTTAAACCGGAGCAAAGTAGATCTGTAGTAGAGGAGCTAAAGCCATGTGATAAGAGCTGTGCTACCGGCTGTTCCAAAACACGGCGATTGCCATTGAGCTCAGCTGCGCACATCTACCTCAGAGAAAATCATGCGCTGAAATGCCACAGTTTGATTTACGCAGGGAGCCAGCTTTGAGTGAAGCAGCAGCACGGCTCTTGGGAAGTGGATTGGGGTGGAAGGGAAGAGGTGCAGAAGGTATTTGAAGGGCAGTTTGCCAAAGGCGTACGTGAAAGGCGCACACTCTGTTCTTTGGGGCTGGGCCGTTCTCCCTGCTGTATTTGCAGTCAGCTGTCCAATCTGTCACCTGCAGCTCCGGGAGCTCGCCCTGAGGTCCCATCTCACGTTCCTTTCCTGCTGATCGGTGGAGGCACTGCTGCTTTTGCTGCTGCCAGATCCATTCGGGCTCGGGACCCTGGCGCCCGGGTAAGAGATGCCCTGTTCCAGAGCAGACCTGTGGGGACGACCGAGCACTGTGCTTGCTTCAGAGCCTCTATCGTATATTTTGCCATTTGCCTGGCATCGGTACAGCTGACGTGTTTCATGACCGATTAAAGGTGCTGATTGTGTCTGAAGATCCTGCTCTGCCCTACATGCGTCCACCTCTTTCCAAAGAACTATGGTTTTCAGATGATCCAAATGTGACAGAGACTCTGCGATTCAAACAGTGGAATGGCAAGGAGAGGAGGTATGTGTCACTGAGGGCTAGCAAGGAGGGTGGAGAGCCTTTAATGAAAAGTTGGCGATGATCAAACTGTTCTTGTGAGAGAGCCGCTGCAGAGCTCTGAAGGGCCCCAGAGTGCTGTGTGGACAAATTGCTGGGTAGATTTCTGTGTTTGTGTCTGCTCTGAAGAGAGCCCCGGGGTGTGCGTGTGTCTATGTGCAGCGCTGGCAGCTGTCAAGAGGAGTGCTGCTTCGCACACGAGAGTTGGCTCTGTACTTAATACCTCTTGAATCTTGCTGCGATTCCCTTACACGTACACCACCGCTGGCAGAAATCCTGTGAAATAAGTTAATAGTAAAGGTAAGGGTATTTTAGAGCAGAGCTCCAGGGACCCTGGATCACATCTGATTCTTGTGACTTTTATGATAAAGCCTTACGGAGGATCTAAACCCTTGAACTTCAACAGTGCGAAGACCCTAATTCTTAAAAACACATAAATAAGACTTCTGGAGCTCATTATGGGTGCATAGAGTTGTCTTTGTATCATTGGTAATTGCTGAATAGCCGGTATCGCAGAGAAAGTGGAACCCATTTGATAATGGAGCTTTTTTCAGTATATATTTCCAGCCGCCGTCATTCTATGTGCCTGTTCGTGATCTGCCTTTTGTAGAAAACGGTGGAGTAGCAGTTCTCTGTGGCAAGAAGGTGGGTACAGCGCTAGCCAGTGTTCTGGCATCATGCGGTTCTTCCCAAGCAGAGCCTGTGCTCTCAGCTGAAACGAAACAACTGTAGATGGTGGTGCAGAGGGTTGGCCGAGGAGGAGGATGTCCACAAGTTTGGGAAAAATCTGTATGAGGAAGCAGGGACTATGCTAATCTTAAGGACAGCATGAGTGAAGTTTGAGAACGGGAGAAGGTACGAGGAATAGTAGTGAGCTGAGGGAAGATGAGGAAGAGGGAAGGGTAAGTCTAGAGTTGGGGCATGGGGCAGGAATATGTAGAGCTTAGAGAAGGGATGTGACAAAATGGGAACTGGGCTATATATCAGTCGGGGGTGAGTAAGAGTAGTGATCAGAGTGGTGGGCTGTAATGTGAGCAAGAGCATTTGTGCAGAGGCAGCAGGAAGGTGGAAAAGTATATGGTGAGGCTTCTAACATACTTGCTTCCTCGATTTTTTTGTGTGTTGCTAAAATGAGATCTCAGTGACTCCTCTTACTGCTGAACTACACTGGGTGTCTGAGTCCAGTCCTTAGGCTCAGATCCTGGGTAGATCAACCTGATCTGTGGTGGCTGCCAAAGAAGTTGCCTCAGTCCTACTTCCAGTCTCCTCCCTCCCCCCTCCCATCCCCCTCTAAACTCAAAGGTGGGAGGATGTCACTTCCCAGGTTGCTCCCCCGATCAGTAGTCTGTGCAGTTTAACTCAAATGGCCTACAGCGTATGGAAGCTTGAGCTCTCCTGCTTGTTCCTTTTTGCAGGTTGTGCATATGGATGTTAGAGGCAACACCGTGAAACTCAGCGATGGCACCCAGATATCCTATGACAAATGTCTAATTGCCACTGGTAAGTTGTTGGGGTTTTTTTTCCTTCGTTCTTTGTCTTGTGCCAGGCTTCTTATTTCAGTGGCATTTACCTGACCTGGAAGTTTCTACAGTACGTGTCAAACACTTGGTAGAGCGGGACAGTCACACAGACAGCTCTGCCATTGGGTTTTTCACCTGCCTCGCGTCAGCCAGCTTCTCTGGGACGTTCAAAGTTTTGCCCTGTGAAAATCAGCAGGCAAGGAGGAAAAGGTGACTGCCCTAGCAGCTCAGCGAAGGAACTCCTGTGCAAGCCAGCCTCTTCACATCCTGCCTGTAGCAGTAGCAGGCAGAAAACCAGCTCCTGCTTGGGCAGAGCACTGTTCCAGCGCCTGACCCTAGCAATTCTGCAGCCCTCTGTGGTTAAAGTGAACTGGCTGACTCCAGCCAGTGGAACACGGTGGATAGCATTACATCTTTTTCCACCGGGGCGACAGTTGGGTAACTTGCTGCTCACACAGAAGGTCTTTCATGTCAAAACCCCAGACAGCAACGGGGAGTAGAGTGTGTTGTAACAGTTTGGAAAGCAGAGTCCAGATCAAAGATAGCTTAGCGTTGTCTGGATAGCCAGTGACATGGCCATGGTATCCCTGATGTCTCTCTCTCTCCCTCCTTGTCCTCAGGTGGTTCCCCAAGGAACCTACCCGCCATTGAAAGAGCAGGAAAAGACGTACAACAAAGGCTGACACTGTTCCGAAAGGTAATCTCCAGGTGCTGCTAGTGCTGGGGTGAGGCTGAAAAAAAATCTTCAGCTTTTTATCATTTCTGCTTTGGGCCCAGGACAGCCTTGCCTTGGCAGCTGCTTCCCTCAGCTGGTAACCAGCAGTCCATTTGCTATCTATTCCTTTTCCCCAGGCAGGCGAACAGGGTAGAGTCCACTAGACCACTCGTTTGCCTCAGAGCTGTAATGTGTGATTTTTTTTAGTTTCCCTCCTGTATGACTTTGCTTCACCTTCGAGGCCTCTTAAAAACATGAGCAACATAAGCTCAGCAAGTCGGTCTGGCCTGTAAGCAGTGTGTGCGCTCAGGACCGTGGGTAGGCACAGGGAGCTAGCTCAGTGCTCCAGCCTGACGCCCCTTGAATAACTTCTTCACCTTCATCCTGTGCCTCGGGACAAAGTGAACAGAAGACACAGAAGTTGGTAGCGGACTCCAGGTTTTTACTGTAGAGTTGCTTTTTGTTGACAGACTCCACTTTTCTTGAAAACATGGGATTTAGAGCAGGCACGTGACCTTCTCCTTAGCCTAGTTCAGGGAATGAATCGGGAATAAGAAGCCATGTGGGAACTTCCTGCTCTGTGCTGGACCCCCCCCCAGGTCTGATCTGCTCAATGCTGGGAAGGGAAAGATGGGTGATGTGAGCTGTGGCATCCTTGTAGTCCTCTGTATGCTGTAGTACATTTGGGTCTAGAAATGTCATTGCAGTTTCTCTTGAAAGTTAGGGGCAAATACAGGAATCTGAGATTGCCTGGACGGAAAAAGCTTGCTCACACATTTGGAAGCCAGAGAGCTTTTTTCTGTGCAAAGGTGAACAGGAGGAAGGAGAAACATGTTTCCCTTTCTAAGCTGGGGAGAGAGTTGCTCCTGTTTCAAAGGGAGAAATTGGAGAAAAATATCTTCTGCTGCCATTCCTTTTGACAATATTTGAAATGGGAATAAATCTTCCTTCAGATTGAGGACTTCAAACGTCTGGAGAAGATTTCAAGAGAAGTCAAGTCCATCACAATTATCGGTGGTGGTTTTCTCGGCAGTGAGCTGGCCTGTGCGCTGGGCAGAAGAGGTAAGTGTGCTTCTGCAGGCAGCTTGTCGGCAGCTGGCACCTCGGCAGAAGTGATAGACACTGAACGTAAGCAGCCCGACATTATAATCTTTTTCATTCCCCGACTGCTGAGTTCTAGCACAGAATTGTGGTTTGCCTGAAGTAACCTTAATGCACCTGTGTTTTGTTGGCTGTGTGGCCTGAACCGCCTCTCCGTTTTCTCTCATTAGCTGTCGAGCAGCCCCTGATCCAAAGGTTCTTGTTAAGTTGGGCTCCCTGGGCGCTCTGCAGGCCGTTGCAAAGTCATCCCGCCCTGTAAAAAGTTGTATTTGCTCTCTCAGTGCTAAAGCCACCCTAAAACTATTATTTCAAAGAGGTTGTGAACAACTGGATTCTTACTGTCAAGCATGTGCAACTCTTTGAGTTGTGTCTTCACAGTAATTTTTCTACTAAGGGAAGTTTTTCTCCAAAATAGTAAGCATTTTACTTAGAAGTCTGCTGCCTGTTATCCTAGAGTTTGCAGGGGTGCGTTAAACAGTGGTCAGTCACTTTGTGACTCCTGTGGAAAATCTGGGAGCCAGAACTCCCAGTTTCAGAAACTTCTGTCAAGCTCCTTGCGTGAAGTAAAGCATATACTTGTGTCCTGAAGTCTGTGCTGCTGCTCTTTATGCACAGGTTGTAAGAAGCCTGCTCTTTGCTTTCCTTTCAGCACGAACCAGAGGCCTGGAGGTTATTCAGCTGTTTCCAGAGAACGGCAATATGGGCAAAGTCTTGCCTGAATATCTGAGCAACTGGACCACGGAGAAAGTCAGACGAGGTGAAGCCACGCGCCGGCACTCCTCTGCGAGTGGCAGAGCTGTGGTGTTCAGGCCGGTGGCTGCTGTGTGCCATACAGCGCTCTGCTCGCTTTGCCGGGGGAGCTGCGGGAAGGCTGCGTCCCGTGCACGTGGCCCAGGTGCAGGGCAGGACAAGTTGCCGGTCAGGCAGCTGACGTAGCACAGGCTGCTGTGGCTCTGCATTCGTAGCAGTTCCTCGGGGAAAGCCCAGCAAACGTGCGCGCCGATGCCAGGGAGGTTTTTCCCTCTGCACGGAATGATCCCTACTGCCGTACTTGCGAGTTAACTGCTCTGTAATCTGGAACCAGGGTTGTCTTACTCTAACTGCCTGTTCTTTTCTGAGTTGCCCTAGCCTTGAATAATTTTACTTGTGACAGCCTAATGCAGTCATCCCAGAGCCCCTTTGAGAGGGGCTGCGCAGCCCCACGCCTTACGCATGCCCCCTGTGAGGCAGCTGGTGGAGGGTTCAGCTGATAAAGTCGATGTGCTCTGACATACCTTGTTCCCATTTGCTACGTTAAGTGCAGAAGATATTTTGAGCACTGGTCAGGGGAGTGGGGTGGAGGGAGGAGGGATGTGGTCGGGGTCGTGGCTGCAGGGCCTGATGACCCACAGGGCCGAGCGACTTTGTCGTTTATAGAAGCTGCCTTGTTGGCCCTCTGGGCCTGGCTGCGACAGAGCAAGAGGTAACTGAATGTCCCCAGCGCCTGAAAACCTGCCTTGGGGAGTTCTTGTGGATGTGACGGTGTCATCGTATCAGACGTGTACTTTGGATTGCCTTTTAAGTAGCTCTTTCAGACTTTTTGGCTGGGTTACTTTCTCCTCGTGCTTCACTCAAACCTGTACTGGCACATGCAGCAAAGACAAGGTGGTCTCTCTTGGTTCTGAACCCGGCCCCTGCTCTGCCTGCATCTGTTCATACCAGAGACGCCTGCTTCAGCCGAAATCTGTCTTCCCCTGAGCACGCAGTTACGTTTCCTCTCTTTGTTTCCAGAGGGTGTTAATGTCATGCCTAACGCTGTGGTCAAGTCTGTCTCTGTCAGTGGCAATCGGCTGATAATTAAACTGAAGGATGGCCGAAAGGTAAATAGAAAAGCAGGGAGAGGGTAAAGTTTGCAGGGGCGCTGAGAAAATGAAGATAATGATTATGAATTCCCAAACAGGTGGAGACTGATCATATTGTGGCTGCAGTAGGGCTGGAGCCTAATGTGGAATTAGCAAAGTCAGCGGGGCTGGAGGTGGACTCTGACTTCGGAGGGTTCAGGGTGAACGCGGAGCTGCAGGCACGCTCCAATATCTGGGTGGTGAGTATGTGCAGAGGAGTTCTCCGTCTGCCGCTTACGCCGGTGCAATCAGAGCACACAGAGTTACGGGGGCTGGCATACCTCAATGAGGTAAATGGGGCAAAAAATAGCAAGTAATGAGACCAATTGTAGTGCAGATCCTGGCGGCAGCCACGGGGTCTGCTCGTGCACCACAGCACGCTTTGTTGCTGTGGTAACGACTGCGCGAGTTTTTGAATATTTATGCTGTGTAAGAGGAGTTGGGGTAACCTAAAGATAGCATGGATTACTCTGTTGCGTAAGAGTCCCTTTGGTAGGAGTCAAGACTTTGATTCCTCTGGAAAAACGTACCTGATGCCATCCTTATTTTTCCAAAGATCATTGAAAAATGCTGAGAAACTGGGACTTGTGTAGCCTGGGGGGTGGGATAAGGTGGTGGTGGTGGTTGGGGCTTGTTGGAAAAGCTCAGCGCACAGTTAGTTCCACTTTGTTCTCTTCCCGGTGCCTTTTTGGTTTGTGCGTTGATTTAAGCTTTCGATGTCAATGTTCAGTCCTCACGGAATGATTCTTTTCAAGGCAGGGGACGCTGCCTGCTTCTACGATATCAAACTAGGGAGGAGACGTGTGGAGCACCACGATCATGCCGTTGTGAGTGGAAGGCTGGCTGGAGAAAACATGACGGGAGCCGCGAAGCCCTACTGGCACCAGTCCATGTTCTGGTAACGTTCCTTTCTTCTTTTGCTATTTCTTACTTGGCCACATTGCCGGAGCGAGGACCAGGCACGCCTTGTAAAGGTTTCCGTTTGCCGAGCACAGTGAAACTACTTCAGCAAATACCTTGTACAGCTCCGTGTCCCCAGAAGCTCAGGGAACGGGAGGGCCTTTGAGCGTTCGCTGCTCTGTCCTGACCTCTCTGACACGTTTTCCCTTCCTGCAGGTCCCAGTTTCTCCCTGAATGAATCCTGTTCAGCAGAGCACGTGCCAGTAAACAGCAGCCCCTCTCCTCAGAGCAGGCTAATTTGCAGGGTGAACTTGGCAGCAGCTTTTCTGTTACAGTTATCTGAGGTTCCCCAGCACGCTGTTGGTTGCGGTTGTGTTGCACCTTTGCTGATTAGCTGAGCTGATGCTTTAGTAGCAAAGCATCGCTGCATCCCAGAGCATACATGAAAGTTTGTTGTTTTCCAGAGAGGGCTGTTGAGAAAATGGACAGTTCTGCTCTATTTTTTTGAAGTTCTTTTTGAAACGAAACCCAAAAAACCTACCAAAAAAAAAAATAAATCCCAAAGCCTGTTAGCTCAAGATCAGAAATGTAAAGTTAGCAGGAGTTTAAACATGGGGAAGAGAGTTTTACTTTTCTTGGAGAAATCCCCTCAAAGATACTTATTTATGACTTGCTGTCATCTACCTGCACGCTCGGTCTGTACTGCGTGGACTCTGGACCCAGAAGAGTTTCTCCCTTCCCTTTGACCCAAGAGCTCGGACACAGCCGTTGCCATTGTGCGGTTCTCCTCGGGATGCTCTGACCACGACGCAGCTGGGGCCTGTGCCTTGCAGTCCTGTGTTTTGTTGACAGGTTAGCTCGGGGCTTTGTCAGCCCTCACTGAGCGAGACTCCCTTCTCCTGGACTAAAAAAACTGGGAAATGGCTCAAACTCCTCTTAAAACTTCCAGGATGTTCAGAGGAGACTAAAGTGTGTCAGCCAGCCTGCAAACCGTGGTCTCTTGCACACCGCTCTCGTTAAGGACTTGGGGCTGGATGGAACTACTTGTATTTGTCTCACTAATGCTACACGTGATTTATTTCTTTTTCCCGCTTCACACCTAGGAGCGATCTGGGTCCTAACGTAGGGTATGAAGCCATCGGCCTTGTCGACAGTAGTTTGCCAACAGTGGGAGTCTTTGCTAAAGCAACAGCGAAAGACACACCAAAAAGTGCAACGGAGCAGTCAGGTAAGGCCACAGCTGTGCTTGGGACCTGCCTGCCTGCGTGATGGTGCTTGCGTCCGCGCTGCGCGGTGGCCACAGAGCCCGTCTGGGCTCTCCAGGAGACATCAGTCTGTTTGTTTCCTTCCTAGACCAAGCTTTAAAGGCTGGTTTTGATATTAAAATCTGATTAAAACAAAATATTCCTCCAAGAAGACACCATGTCACTCATTTACCAAAATTAAAACTTTTTTTCCCAGTGAAGCCTGATTTCCTCCACAGCAATAAAATGATCAGGTTTGGCACAAAAGAGATCTTGTGGATCTAAGCGTATTTATTTTGTGTGTGCTGCCTGGAAGCATTTGGTGATGGAAGTTGGGAATTGTCAGTGTTGTGCTTCACGTTAGGATTGCTTCGCTCTCGTGTTACTGAAACTGGACACAACAAAGGAAAACACTTCAGTCTCTTTACAGCCCCCTGCTCTTTAGTCTGCTTTCGCCATCACAGGCTGTTTTCTGCACCGCGTGTTTGATACCTCTTCTCTTTGCATTAGGGACTGGTATTCGATCAGAGAGTGAAACAGAAGCAGAAGCCTCAGAAGTTCACATTTCTCCAAGCTCTTCACCAACGCCTCAAGTTCCCAAGCAAGGAGAAGATTATGGCAAAGGCGTCATTTTCTACCTCAGGGATAAAGTTGTGGTAGGAATCGTGTTGTGGAACATCTTCAACAGGATGCCGATCGCTCGGAAGGTCAGTACAGGACTAGCATGCTGAACAGCGAGGCTAGCTTAGATCGGGGATTTTCTTGTGGAAAAATCAATCCGCCCATTTAAAACGAGGGTAAACAAATGCAGATGCTCTGTCCGGAGCAGAGCTGTGCAATGTCCACTGGTAGCCCTGTCTCGGCTGAATTATGGGAGATGTTCTCGTGCTTTTCTGCATGTTTGTTCAAAATTCTTATAGAAACAACTTGAATCAGGTTTATGCTTCAAGCATGGCTGAAATCTCAGGTCTGTAGTAAGTACAGGCAAGAATCAGATGTGACTGAGCATCAGAGTGAAATGTCCTATTTTTGTGCTGCTTTGTCTAATGTGCAAGTGTCTAAACAGTCTGAGACATCTGTCATCCTGGATACACAGCCACAAAAAGTCAGGGTTAGAAGCAGCCTTGAGGAGGTGCTTAGTCTGTCTCCATCCTCCAAGGTGAGATCAGCTACACTTAGGTCAGTCTTTAACATCTTTGGCGAATTTCAGTAGTTGAAATTCTGAGAGTGATTCCGCACTATCTCCAGGTGATCCCTCCCAAAATGAACTACTAAACTAAATCTTGGAAGTATCCATTGGTGTGTAACCTGAAGCTTTCGTGATGCAATTTAAACTTGTTCCTTCTCCTGTCCCCATGAAAGAGAGATTCCTTCCTTCCTTCCTTCCTTAGCCCTCCCTCTACCTCAGAGCACCAAATGCGTCCAGAGTCCTTGGCCTCTCGGTGCCCAAAAGATGGGTTTGCCAGTTTAAGCCACTTGTACTGGCTCCTCTAAGTCAACGCAAAGAGCCTGGCTTGTCTTCTCAGGGTTGAGGTGAATCACTCGTTCTCCCCAGCTGTAAAGGCAAACCCAGACATCAGGAACAAATCCTACAGGGACGGCGAGGTCCTCCAGCCATTCCTCTAGGCAGTTAATGCTACATTTAAGACTCCCATATAAACGTGGCTGTAGCAAGTCCTGCTGTCGTGCTGTGATCTGCCCAAGCCGGTGCGTCACTGGCTGGTGACCACGTACAGTCTTGCGGCACTGGTGGTGTATGGAGTGTGCAGGTTTTAATGCCTTCTTCCTTCCTCCAGATCATCAAAGATGGGGAGGAGCATGAGGATCTCAACGAAGTAGCAAAGCTTTTCAACATCCACGAAGACTGAACTCCAGCAGGGGAACAACAGGAGTGAGTAGGGCAGTGGGGGCGCTGGCTGCGCGCACCCCCTCATCTCCAGCACCTCCCTCTGAGTACCTGTGAATATTTCCACTCCCCTAGAATTCTAACGTTTGCACCAATAAAGTCAGATTGTTCTAAGTTAAATGCCTTCCTCCTGCACCTGTGCGTTGTTGGTTTTGAAAGGGGACTGTGCTGCTGTCAGATTTTCCCTTGTACCAACAACGGAGACGCCTGCAGAGCTGCCTCTCTTCTTGCAGCACTTCCCCGCGGGGGAGCTGGCAGTCGCTGCGTGGAGGGCTGCGCTCTTGGCAGCCAGTGCTGCCCGTGTAGGAAAAGTACATCCCAACGGGATGGAAGAGTGCGTGGTGCAGCGTAAGCGGGCGTTTGGAGCCGGGTGCTCCAGCCTGGCGGCCGGTCTGAGATGGGATGTGGGGGGAGAACAAGGAGAGACTTAGAGTCACTGAGGCAGGGTGGGGGGTGTGGGCTTGCAGGCTCCTCCACACACCACCCCAGCTCCGTCCCCCTCATCCCTGCAAAGCCTCCGCTGCTCCCTGCTGCACCAGTCCTGGTGGCGATCGCTTCTGCCTTTGATCTTGGCTCTGAAAGGTTTGATGGGCGTTTGCCTCGAGCTGGCTTTTTGAAGCTGGGCAGAAATTTAATTGTGCTGTTGAAACGTAATGCTTGTGGATAAAAGGGCGGGAAGAGAAGCTGCTCCGTACCTGCCACGAGGCCACTGTGAGGGCTCCTTCCCGCTTTACCTCCTGGGTCTGCAGACATGCTGCAGGAAACTCCTCTTTGCCCAGACCTGCTCCTGTGCTGCTGTAGACCAAGCGTGTTTTCCCCTACGTGCACAGACCCAGCCTTACTGAGAGCCCGGCTTCTGCAAGGGCCCCATGCACACCCCCCTCATCTCGCTGCCACACGCCCTGTGCACACCCACGCCAGCCGTGCGTGTGCCCCAGCCTGTGCTCCCACACCACCCTTCCCTGCCTCTGCCATGGGGGCTGACGCTCTGGGAGCTGCTTTGGGGTCAAGTCCACCCTGGGCACGAACACACACAGCTCCCCGGCCATCGGCAGTGGCCTTTGGGCACGGCTGGGATTGGCCACAAATCTTCTGTTCCCAGTCTGTGTGCTGGGAGGAACAGCAAAGTCTCCCAAACAGCTTTTCGGGCTCGATGCTGTTCCCATGCTCGGTGGCTGCTCGGAGCAAAAGGACATCGCGGGGCGGCCCTGGGCCGGCAGCCTGCCCTCTCCCCGTGCCCCCCCACGGGCTCAGCTGTCACCCAAGGGCACCTGCCCGCCGCAGGGACCAGCCCCAGGACAAAGAAGAAGAGGCAGGAGACAGAGGGCCTGATGCAGGTTTTTTTTCTGTACATCAGTGTTTTTGACACCACAGCCTGTTGCTGCTTATAGTAAAACAGAAATCAGAAAGAGCAACCAGAATACACACCCAAAGGCAAAAAACCCTCGGCTTAAACAAGGTGCGGCCTGGCCCCCAGGAGGGGAGGCTGGCGGCTGGGAGCCCAAGGGGAAGGGGTAACACCTGCCCTGGCTGGGAAGAAACACAACACAAAATAAAAACGAACCAACAAAAAAAAAACAAACCAAAAAACAAAACCAAACCCAAAACAACCCACCCAACGCTCCCGCTGCGGAGCAGGGGAGAGCCAGAAAACCCAAGATTGTCCCATCCTCGGTCCAGTTAGCACCTGTACAATAAAACTGTACCATCTCCTGGGAGCGGAGCAGCCCTGCCCCGCGCCCGGGCGGCAGGCGCCGTGCCCGCGCTCTCCCCCAGAACTGCTCCTGGTGACGCAGGAGGGGCACGGGGAGCGGGGCGAGGCCGAGCAGACACCGCACAGGGCAAGGAGGGGGCTTCTGTGGTGGGCAGAGACCCCGGGGCGGGGGGGGGACAAGCTGCTGGGAAGCGTGGGGTGCGCGTGGGGGCTGTGGGCCGCCCGTGCGACAGCCGCCGGGAAGCGGGAGCAGCGGCAGGCGTGAGATGCAGGAGGGAGCCGGGTGAGGGGATGGAGCAGCGGGGCTGGCTCTCGGCTGGCGGGTGAGCACCTTCAGCAGAAGCCGGCTCCAAAGCTACGGGAAGGGACTGTCCCCAGGCGCTGAGAGGGCCCGGGCCCCCCCCGGGGCTGCGGTTCCAGGGGGAGCGCCGGCCTCGGAGAGTGCTGGAGAAGGGCCGGGGGAAGCCCGCGTTCCCTAGCCTGGAGCTCACCATCACAGTGATACAGACTCAGCAAAAACAAAGGAAACATTACAAATTAAATACTAATTAAATAAATACTATGGAAGACGTTGGGAGGGGGGGAAGGCAAACAGAGAGGCGCAGTTCCATGGGGTCAGGCGGGGAGGGGCAGCGGCACCCACCATCCCTCGCTTCGGTGGAGCCAGAGCCGCCGCTGCCCCACGAGCTCCGGCTCGCGCAGCCCCGCGGAGGGGCGTCATCGCCCGCCGTAGCTGGATGGGGCCGACAGCTGCAACCGCTGCTGCTCGTGGCGAAGGGACCCCGGGAAGTCCTGGGAGGCAAGGGTCCTCTCTCCCCAGCTGGAGGAGACCCTGAGGAGAGGAGGAGGGGCTGGCCAAAGACTCAGGTCCCTGCTGCTGGCGCTGAGAGGGCTGCTTCCCGTTGGTCCTTATTATTGCCTCGTGATGCGGGGAGCGATCTATCCCCGTCAGCTGCTCCAGGCCTGGTACTCCACCGCTGAACCCAGCAGCTGCAGCAGCTCGGGCTCGTAGTGCACCAGCTCCACTGTCTCTGCAGCACCCTGCGCCGGCTCGGGGCTCTCCTGCACCTCCTCCTGCGCCAGCACCTGGCTGAGAGAGACCTGGCGCTGGAACTCTGCCTTGGGCAGCGTGGCGATCTCGAAGTGCGGGAAGCGGGCCTGGAATATGCGGGAGGACAGCTTCAGCCGCTTGAGCACGTCGGAGAAGAGGAACCAGTTGCAGGGCCTGCGAGGACGGCAAGAGGATGGCGGGTTAGGGCCGGAGGGGTCTGCAGGCACGTTGCCCACCTCACCGCTTCCCAGCTGCTGGCATGCCGGCCGTCCCCTCGACCTGGTGCTGATGGTGAGGAGCTCCAGGCACCGTTCTCCATGTGCTCCTCCTCCACAGCGCACACAGACACGAACATGTCGTGTTGTCCCTCACCTGGAGGACAGCCGAAGGCTTTCCCACACTGCTGCTGTCCTCACCAGCTCAAGGGCTCTGCTCCCTCTCCGCCCCAGCATTAATGTCACCCAAACGCTCTCTGCTCCAGGCAAAGATACTCACCCCCGAGAGACTGACACTTGGAGGTTATAGCTGGGAAGCAGAGGCTTGTCTGAGAACTCAAACATGAAGTTGTCTGCTTCTTGCTCCTCTTCCTCCTGGTCTGAACTTCCTGGAGGGTTGAGCAGAAGATCGCATCCAATGCTATCTTTCCCCTCTGCAACAAGCAAAACAGATGTTGGCATTGCTCAGTTTCACACCAGCCAGTGCTCATCGCTCCCCGGGGAAGAGCTCTGCCCGGCTGCACCAGCTACCACCGCCATCTCACGTGTGCCTTCCCTCCCACAACGTCTCAGAGACTGCAGGAGCCACGTCCCAAGGGCTCCTTCGGTTCTCCCTCCAGCCCCTCGTCTCAGAGAGACTCTGAGTGAGCGCTGGCTGCTCTGCACCTGACCGGGTCAGGGGGAAAGAACATCTTATGTCATAGCAGCGACCTTCAGGTTTACACTGATCCCGCACGTGTCCCCCCCAGCCCTCTTTGCCAGCACAACCCTCCTCAGCCTGGAAGAGGAAGAGAGGTGGATGTACAAGATGCTTTGTCTGCACAGATCCTACAGAGGAAGGCACCACACTCCGCTTCTCCACCCAGATCCCGCTGCTGGCAACTGTCAGCAGGTTATCGAGAGGTGCGTGCCAGCTACTGTGGCGAAATAAGGCCTGTGAGGCTGTGCCACCAAACTGCAGCAGACGTAGAGCCGAACACAACCAAACAGCAGGAGGCATGACTTCAGGGAACTGGCCCCACAGATTTCTGGCACAAAGCTGGCTGTTCCAGGAGGTATCTGAGCTCCAGCAGGATTTGCTTCCACAGGAGAAGGTTTATGGATCAAGTGTGCTGTTCTCCATTTCAAGACAGTTAAATTTACTATTCACCAATCTGAAAAGCATCTGTTGAAAAATAGCTTGCTGTCTGGATTTTGTTATTAAGAGGTATGAATACTCTTGGTTTTGCACCATGGTCTTGTCCTGCTGAGATAACACAGGATAACCCCCAAAACTTCCAGAAAATAAAGTTTAGATTCTACAGAGAGAAAAGTCAGACCAAATGTGCTGGTGAGCGAATAAACCAATCACGCAAAAGTTCAACACCACGCATGAGAGAAAAGGCTGCAAAAAATCTTGTGGTGTGCTGCATGAGAAAGCTCCACGCACCATACTGCTCCGCGAACAAACGCAGCACCCAGCGAGAATGTTATTTTAATAGAGAAACAACAGCAGATGACAGGAGACACAGGCTCAAACGGGGTCTCAGGAAAAAAATGAAATAATTTCTTAGTTCTGCCAAGGGAAAAAAAAAAATCCTTCAGAAACAGAAAAGCAGGGTGTTTAAATCTTCAAAACTTATTATAGAATAGGACAAAAATAAGGGATGTGAATATTGGCCAATATCACTGCTAGGCAAAGCACAGGTGCCATCACCGGGAAAACTCACATTTCTTGGGCAACCCAGGAAAAAGAATTAGATGCATTTAATGTGGCAACAGTATGGTCCGATGTCTGTCCTGAAAACTCCTCTCATTCAGTCCTGTCTGTTAGCCCGAGCAAGAACAAGAACATCCTGTACCACCGCGGAGTAACAGGGAGACAATCAGGCACAACAATGCTCGTCCCAGGTGTGGAACAAAACCCTGCGGTGGGACTTTGGATCAGGAGCTGCGGTAGCACGAAGTGCAAGGCGCTGATGGCTTTACCATACTCAGACCTCAGAGATCCCACACCCTGCCTTCCCTCATTATCTTCTGGCCCCCAGAGATTTGCAGATCTAAAGGAAAATGTGGAGAACATTCCTGCCTCAAAGAATAGAAACAGAGCGAGCAGGGCCTGGGATTTCTCCTCCAGCCTGAGGGACGTGCGATGTTTTGCGCTGCAGCTGGTGGAGCTGATGGAAAGGGAAACTTTGAAGGGCAGCACCACTGGAGGAGGAGAACTGTTTTCTGCTGAGCTGGTTTGCTGCCCGTGACAGCGGGGAGCCGCTCAGTTCCTCCTGAGCAGGAGCAGGTACTCCCCTGCCCTGGGAAGTTGGATGAAGAGGAAGGTCCCTTCCCGTGCCCGCTGAAAACAGAGCTGGCAGCATAAAGGAGAAGTGCAGTCACCAGCACTCCCTGTGGAGATTCTCCATGTATTAGCCAAGTGTCCAAGCAAGGCCCTTGTGAGCAGTGAAGTGCCACCACTGATGGCATCCAAAACCCCTCCAACCCCCAGGAAACACCAAGAGAGTCGGTGATGGTTTGCTTACTGAAACAAAGAATCCCTTTCTTTTAGCCTATAGGGGAGGAGGACAGAAATGTGGGAAGACATGATCCAAGACAAGATTTTTCAAGACAAGCCAAGGGATATAGCAGCCTTCCAGCCCTTAGAGCCCCTTCCAGTCCCTGCAGGGGCTCCAGGAAAGCTGGAGAGGGGCTGGTGACAAGGGCAGGGAGGGACAGGCCAAGGGGAATGGCCTGAAGCTGCAGGAGGGGAGATGGAGATGGGATCTGAGGCAGAAATCCTTCCCTGGGAGGGTGCTGAGGCCCTGGCGCAGGGTGCCCAGAGAAGCTGTGGCTGCCCCTGGCTCCCTGGCAGTGCTCAAGGCCAGGTTGGATGGGGCTTTGGGCAACCTGGGCTAGTGGAGGGTGTCCCTGCCCATGGCAGGGGTGGGACTGGGTGGGCTGGGAGGTCCCTGCCCACCCAAACCAGGCTGGGGTTCTATGATATGGAACTGAAAGAACTGAAAGCAGCAGCTAATTTGAATGAAACACAATCCGCTTGCTTTTCCCAGACCTGCCCGTTTCATTTCAGGCGTTAGGGAGTATGAAAAACAAGATGGCACATTTCTAAATCACTTGCACGTGGCAGTGGGTCTCCTAGAGGGTATGAGAATTGGAGTCTACAATCCCACACCAGGATCTTCAAGAGGAAAGGACGCTGATGAACAGGACGTAAGCAGATACTAGAACTCAGGCACATAAGCTCTCTGGGTAACCGGGAACTCAGCATGCTGCAGGAACCAAAGAGAGCCAAACACTCCTTCCCACAAAGCCACACGCAAATTTCCTTCCTTGTTTATCAGAGAAATCCAAGTGGGAATCAGTGATAAATCAAAAGGGGTTAATATCTTTACTTTAAAAATATTATAGTCAATGAATAGCTATTTTTCTTGTGGTAAATAGACTTCTTCTTAAAGGACTGTGATAGCTTCAAGAGTGAGAAATCCAGAGGAAGGAGGTTTGAACAGTTTCCTTGGCATGCCTGAGGTGCAAAAGCCTACGAACAAAGCGTTCTTAGGAGTACAGAATTTCGTCTGTTCTGAAATTAAGAGACATCAGGGTCCTCCAGGGATAAGTCCTCTACCAAGAGCACCCTTCCATATGTATCTGATCCTTTTCATTTCGAGAAGGATGTCAGAAACGACAGGGGTGAGCAACTAAAATCAACAGCCTTTTAGCTTGCCAACGTAAATAAACCACGTCTTTATGAAGGGCTCGAGAGCGCTGATCTACTGTCTCAGCAGTGGTTGGGAGGGACTCCACAGTCTGCCACAGGCCCATGGCTAGACCCAGAGCATCTTCATTCATGGACCCTGCGGGCACTGGGGCAACACAGCCCACAACTGGTGGACCTAGCGCCTGTATCGTTTGAAGAAAACTTCTAAGCTGGTAACCACAGTTGTCAGGAAGTGACAGTGAAAGGTACAAGTCACACCTTCACTGGGAAATGCCTGGCATCGTCAGGAGAGGACCTCCCCTGCACAAACACCTCCCCTCTAAAGCAGAGGACAGGGATGGGCAGCTCTGGGAACCTGCAACCTGGAAGTTCAAGACTTCCACACCCTGAAGGAACAAGCATGTCCTCTGCCTTCCTTGGGTTTATCTTGGTTAGCAGGGGAATAACAAGAATTGCTACAAGAATAACATGCTTCAGGACTGACAGCCAAAGACCCTCAGGAATCACCAGCAGCGCTTGGAGTCCAGGCTTGTTCAGCCTATTGGAGGGATCCACACATGCAGCTTCCCAAAGAAAAAGTCCCTTCCAGGAGCAACTCCCAGCACGTAACATTGCGTCAAGATCTGAAGATGTGGGTTGGGAGGGACGCGGACAGACCGGAGGGAATGATGTGACAGTCATTCCCTAGCATTCCTCCTCTCTGCTCTGCTGCTGTAAGTGAAATGGCGTAGACCGAACTCACCTAGTACAGAGCTGCTGTAGAAGTCCCATGCTGTTCGAGGATCTCCGTCAGTGCGCCCCTGGAGATCCGAAAGGTAATCTAAAGTGAAAAAAATCGAGAGGGTTAATGCTTATTTGCTAGTCAAAGCATGATCCCGGTACACATATCCTCGATCCTGGGCGAGCCACTTCACCTCTGCTGCTTTCCCCCACTTTGCAGTTAGGCGTGACGGCAAAAGGTGAACCACAACTTGCAAGAAGGGGACCCTTGCTCAGGAGAGGACAACGCGACCCTGGCCTGAGAACGTGGAATAGAAGCTGAAAGGAGAAAACAACTGGCAACACTAAGTGGGATGGAAAGAAAAGTTCTTAGGGTTGTCTTGAGTTCAAAATTACATCTCCAACACCTACATGTACAGTTACGCCTGGAGAAGCACAGACAGACAGCTGGCAAATGAGATGTTTTAAAACTGGAGATTTTCTGCCTCGTACCTATCTGGGAACCACCGCTACTCTAGCTGCCCCTGCCTTGCTGTTGTGCAGAAACCACGACACTCATTTTGCTTCTACACAAACAGCACAGAAAGCAGGCACGCTTCATCCTCGGCCACAGGGATCCAGAATGGTCCTTTCTAACAATGGCAGGCAGGCAGCACTGGGCAGAGCTGGTTTTGAGTCAAAGGCATCGTAACTTGGCAGCAAAAATATGTTCATTTAGGTTACGCAGTAGAACCAGGAACTGCGGAACAGCATCTCCACGCCTCAGGCACAGCACTGCCTTTAAGTTGTGTGACCACAGCATTGCCTTTTCCTTGTACCTCAAAGACTGAAAAGTGACTTGTATCTTATTTGGAAAATGGTATATAATTCTATAACTAAAGATTGGGTGGTAAAAACACACACGCATGACAGGACAGAGCTAAAATTATTCAGTCACCTCCCGCTCAAGCACTTCTAAACCCTTTGACACCCAGAGCTGGTCCTGTATGCTGCCAGACAGGAAGGACAGAAGCACTGCCACCCCCAGCCTTGGCACCTACCGCCGAGGAAGCGCTTCATCACGTCGCTGGTGGCAAGCTTCACAGCTGTCTGTCCAGAGTAAGTGGCCAGAGTGGGATCAGCACCATAGGAGAGTAGAAGCCACATGGTTTCCAGGTTATCATTTGCTACTGCATCGTGGACCGGCCTGCAAGGACAGAAGCATTGGCAGAAAAAGCAGAGACGGGAAGAGTTCGCAAAGCACATGCTCTGTTTTGGGTTAAGACAAATCTAGCGATGACCTGCAGCTCATCCTGAAACACGCGCCCTGCTCCCTGCCCCCACGGTTCTCAGTGCTGCCCCAGATCTCCCCCTCTCGCTGGCTTGCCTTGTGCCATCCTGCGCGCTGCAGTTCACGTTGGCACCGTGCTCTAGCAGAATGTGGAGGATGTCGATCCATCCTCTCGCACAGGCTTCGTGCAGAGCTGTGTAGCCAGCGTTGTCCCGATGGTTCACGTCACTGCTCTTTTTCTGCAGGCAATACAGCACTACGTCCTACAGGAACGAGATCATTGCAGGCCTGGTTACACAAACCTAGGTGAGGCAGCGCAGGGGAGAAAGCGGAAAAGGGCACCAAAACTCACCTTGTAGCCCAGGCGAGCTGCTCGCTGCAGAAGGGTCTCCCCTGCATTTTTGTTCACAATCAGCCGCCGAGCCCCAGGAGGAATGTCCTGGGCCACAGGCAATTCAGGAGAACTCCCTGGGCTGACCCGACGGGACTTACAAAGCGCCCACAAGTCCTGGGGCTTCTTCAGAGAGTGCATTTTGGGCTGGTTCCAGCAGCCTTTCCCCTGGAAAAGAAAGGAATACAACTCCTTGGCACATGTGGCCATGGCTTACTACCAGTCCCCTTCTCTCTCTTCTCCCCATGTGTGTTCCCCTCGTCGGCCCAGGCCATACCTTCCCCTCGTCACAGATCCCTGCCAAGTGTTTGGTTTTACATTTGCGTTTTCCTGATGGTTTCTCCAGCTCTTCTTGGATGGGAGAGCTGTCCGAGTGCTCCAGGAAGAAGCCATTCCGAAAGTCTGGGCGTCCTTGAGATTTTCGGGGGGATGGGGAAAGCCTGCTCCTCAGTCGTAGCTCTGTGCCTTTACCCTTCACAGACTCCTTCTGCTTCCGGTACCTAAAATCTAAAAGAGAAATGGGAATGAGGAGCTTCTGTAGGTACAGCACGGGAGGCCAGCAACCCAGATCTCTGCCACCAGGCAAAACAAACTGCCCATCTGTGACGGCTGCACATCCAGAAGTCCAGGCCCACAGCAGAGGCACTGCAGTAAGCAGAAGCAGAGTGAATCTGCAGATCCTCCCCATCAGGGACGGACTCAGCATGGACACAAGACGCACAACGACAGACAGCCACCCTCGTCTGAAAAGTCCAAGCCTACCGAGAGCTGGGGCTTGTGCACAACTAAGGCTTTTCCTTAGGTCTGACAGGGAACCCAGTACGAAACAATCCAGCTTGTCAGCACGCTTCCCAGCAGTTTGGTAACTGCATGCTGCCATGTGTGCGCTCCCCTGCCTGCCAGGCTGAGCAGGACTCAGGTGGGATACCCCTTAGAGAGACAGAAAACGCGGGAGGTACCCCTTTTAACCTGCCTGTGAATGGACACTACTCTGCTGCCTACAAAACCAGACCCTGCCTTGTCCTTTCACATTGTCCCCTTAAGCGAAGTAGCACATTCAATTTTCAATTAATATGCATGCAGGTAGGAGGCACCAGGCTGCCTCAAAGGAAATCCAGGCTTTGCTTCCTTGCACTATACTGAGCTGCGGGTTTGCTCACTACGGAGCCCTGCGCATCGCACAAGGACAGGCGCTCTGCTTCCGTGAAACAGCAACATCCCATAGCAAGGGCACGACAGCAATGGGGAAACAAAGTATGGAACGAGAAAGTAAAGCCCGTGAACAGAAAACTGCCTGGACTTGTATGATGCCGTACACCTCCCTCTGTGCAGTCAGCAAGGACTTGAAATGCTCCTTCTGATATCTGATTCCTTCTGCCAGTGTGCGGGGGCTCTGTGTTCTAGAGCAAAGCCCATCACTGTAGTGTGAAATACACTTCACTTGGCAGGACATGTGTCAGGGAACACCTTCCCCGCATAAACAGCGCCCTTGGGCTGTGGAGGAGACAGGTAGCAAACACCACAAACCTAAGAAGAGTCGGAAATGTGGCAAGGAAGAGCCAAGTCTCTGACTGGTACGTGAAGAGAAAGGGGTAAAATGCTGCCCCATCAGACAACACGTAGCAAACAGGATGGTCTGCGCTTGCAGGCGGAACACTCCGCCAGCCCCTGCACACCCAGCAGGAGGAAAACACAGCGACTCCATCGCTGCTTCGAGCGCAGAGAGGAGGTGGACAGCGGGTTCCTCTAGCCCAGAGGTCCAACACACGGCTCTGGCAGGAGTCTGCATCTGTTTCCACTCCTTTCAGTATCCAAAGGAGACAGAGGAACACCACTGGCTTAGTGCTGTCACCAACACCTGCACCTCAACCGTAGCTGAGCAGCAGTGAAACTCCAGGGTGTGCACTCCTAGGTGAGGAACAGCCAGTCCAGCTGATCGGAGTGCTCAGCACCAGTCAGAGCGAGGAGCGTTACCTTCACCATCAAAGGGACATAGCCTCCTCCACCTGAGTGCCTGCCCTGAAACCTAGGGGTCCTGGTTGTTTCTTAGGTGCGCTCGATGCAGTGGCATTAGCAACCAAAGATTGCTTGTGTTAACCCCGCTCCTGGAGGGACTTCCACCCCCACGAGCCAGGCATTTGTCAGTGGATCGCTGCAGCTCGTACCCAAAGATGATGCAGATTCTTTAGCTAGTGCAGGACATGGTGGTCTGCCTTCTCCAAACACGTGGGCTGGCCCCCTGTCCCTCCTGTGGCTGCTGGCCAGCTTACGGTGCCACTGCAACGCCCAGGTCCTCGTCTCCAAAGCTGGCAATGGCTCTAGGCCACAACTTCTGAATCCGAAATACAGAAGCTCACCTATCTGAGGGCCGAGCGAGCAGTCCCTGAGGGAAACCAGCTTCTGGACAGCAGACAGACACTCTTAAGAGAAAACCCTGCTGAATGGTGCTGCACTCAAACCCCCTTCTCAGGCTCTGTTTGGAACAGGCATCGGCAGGAGACAGTCTGAGGGTGCCCTTGAACAGCAAAGGTGCCAGAAAGCCCATCAGAAACTTTACTCCTGGTCTCATAGAGGCACCCAGACACTGCAGCAATAGTGTAACTGTGCCAGAGCAGAAACAGAGCTTGGAGATCAGGTGGTAGGAGGACAGCGGTCACCTCTACTACTTCTCACAGCGCCTCAGCAGCATCTCAGCCTCTCCCGAGGATGGTCGATCTGAGCACCGATGTGGCAGAAGGCAACAGGTCCGTATCCACTACATCACCTCCAAGAGAAAAGCCCGAGGGTACGGAGGGCTGGCAGAAGTGCTTACCCCAACACTCTGGCTCGGACATGCTCTCTGCAACCCTGACAGAAGTTACTTGTGGGATGCTCCTTCACAGCTACGAGCTACCAGCCAGCTGCCAGCACGCACCCCGAGACACCCGCGCTGCTGGGTGAATCCCAGCCTTACTTCCAACAGCCTCAAACTGCCCCTGCACGGACAGAGAGGAGGGACCGCAGAAACTGCTAAGCCTCAGAGAAACACAGATCACAGATTTAGTTTTGACCACCTGGTCTGGGAAGGTACAGGAGACAACGCAAGAGCAGAGGCAGAGCAGTGAGCAGGACACAGGCAGGTCTCCTCCCAGCAAAGCTGCAAATACAAACCGCAGAGGGGGATTTCTCCGTCACTTGCAGACACTCTTAGCTTTGTTAATTCTCTCCCTCGTGCTCCCTGGTGCAAGCTTGCAAGTTGCCTTAATAAAGCAAGACAAAGCCTAAAGAAGCCCAGTTGAATTGTGATGGCTCCATGTCCCTCTACTTTAGCCAGGAATGCTGAACACCACTCCCAGGGGCCCATGCTTGTCCAGAAATATTTCACTGTGCTACCTCGTCTGATTCTCATTTTCCCACGCCCTCCGTCTTAATCTGAGGGTAAGATCAGTATCTAATTAGCCACATAAGCTGCTGTTTCCTACTCAGAAATTTACTGTAAATATTTTTGAAAGAAGAGCTGATCAATTGAAGCGGCCCGTGCTGTAGGCATCGAGCCATTAATAATGATGGAGTTTCATCATTACAAAAATCCCTCCAAAATAACCCACCCACCCCAAAATCCCACACACAACAGAAAAGGCAACAAACCAAAAAACCCCCACGTTGGTCCCCAGCCTGGTACCAGAAACCCCTTCCCAGATTGTACCTGCTTTGGATTTTCGCCTCCTGTGGGGGTAGCCCACTCGCTCCTCCTCTCGCTCCGTCAAATATTCCCCTGTCTGGTATTTCCGACTTTTCTGTCGTCTCCTTTTCTTCCTTTTGATGTGGCTGTCATCTTCCTCCTCCTCATTGGGCTCCCACAGCTGCCTGGGTGATTCCACTCTCCAGGGCAGCTCCCGGGTCCTCCTCGTGTAACAGCTGCTCCTCTCGGACAGAGACCTGTCCCTGGCCCTGCGACTGTGATAGCGTGACGTCCTGTGGGATTTTCGCAGCTTGCGACGTTTCAGGGATGCCTCCTCCTCCTCCTCCTCTTCCTCCTGATCCTCCTCCAGCAACGGTAAAATCTCCTGACCAGTCACATCGCACTCTCCCGTCACACTAGCAGAAGAGCCAGCGATGCTTCCTGCAAGAAAGTGGGTTCCTAGCTGACAAAAAAGCCAAGACTATCTACAAGATAAGCCCAGCAAGGCAGGACAGAAGACAGGCACAAGGCAAACTAACCAGGGAAACGCTCACGGCCCACCCAGGGCTCCCACCTGGGTCCCCTGGCACCAACTCACCCGACTGACTGCGCGTCCGGCTGCTCAGCACCACCGGAATGAAATCCCGAAAGTTGTTCTTGGGCTTCTTCTCAAGGTAACCTGTGGGGAAAAGTGAGCCTTGAGGAAACATGCTGCAGATCCGTGCACGCACGTCTCCTGGCCTGGGAAGGGCAGCCCAGCATCACACTGCAGCTCTGTTTTGGATCCCGATCCGCTACGGGAAGCCACCAGCTCCAGAGGCCATTCAGCTTCAGGAGAGCAGTGGTTTGGCCCCCAGGGCATCGGGGCGACAGGAACCGCTGCAGCCTGACCCTGGAAGAACACATTGCCATTCACAAAAGTACCTTCCTCGTGGCTATCCCCACGGTGCGCTGGAGATGGGAACTCTGTCTTTGCCGGCCTCCTGCGCTTACGCTTTACCCTGAGGCTGTTGTGATCCTTCACTGATCCCAGGCTGGTTCGGCCTTCTCGCTTGCTGAGCTCATGCGGATTTTCATGGTGTTTTCGCCACTGTGAACGGAGGACACAGACTGAAGCCTGAGCTGCCGACCAAGTGAGCTGGAGTAGCAAAGGAGAAGGGACAAAACGCTGTCCCCTACTCATCACGCTGGTGCCCTCCAGCATTTTTGACACCCCAGATCCATTTTTTCTCTAGATAACCTGCAGACACAGGTACATTCATCCATGCCAGAGCAGGGGTGGAAAGCCCTGTGTGCTCAGCTGCCCTCCCCTGTGAGAGCTCCCTCCTCGCCCCAACCTCACCTGCTAACCTTTGCCGTAACCCAGCAGTCCCAGCCCGTCCCACCCACCTTCCGGCCATGCACACTCCGGCTCCCCGATTTGCCTGGGGACTCCTCGCCGTCCTGGGCTTGGCACTTCAGTCTCTTGTGGGCCTGCCGGGCATCCCCATCATGCTGCCGCTTGGACTTGCAGCGCACGCCGCCCTCTTGCTTGATTTGGCCTGCTCCTTTGAGCTTGACCTCGGCAAAGGCCTGGGAAGCAGTCCCAGCTCGCAGGCAAGTCACAGAAGTAAACGACATGTCGCACTCCACTCGCTCCTTCTTGACCCTGCACAGATCCACCTGACGCACGCACTGGAGGGGCTCTGCAGCTGGTGGCTCCTGGGAGCCTTCGCAGCCCAGCTCCTTGCGTTGACTCTCCGTGGGCAGAGCGGGCACCTCTGAAATCATTCGCAGGCTCTGCTGCCCAGCCGCTGGCAGATCATGCGACAAATATGCTGCTAACACTTGGTTTTTAGGCTTTGCATCCAACTGTTTGAGGCTACAGCTCCCCTGGGGAGCCTCAGTCTGTACGTTGTCCTCCTTGCTGGAGTCAGCCTCTGGTTGATCGCTCTCTTGACTCTTGTGAGGGTTGTCCAGCTTCCCCTTCCCGCCTTTCACATCCAAAGCACTGGTCTGAAGAGATGGACCCGCATCCAGCGGGGCTGGATTGGCCGGCTCCTCATAGAGCTTGGGCAAGGCCCGGCAGCTCTTGCTCTTGGCTGCAGCTTCCCGTTCCTGAGGTGGGATCCTGGACAGCCCCTCAGGCAGGCTCTGGGCGGCCGCGCTGGACTCCGTGGGCTGCACGCTCGGGAACGTCGGGAGTTCACCTGCACCAGCTGGCTTGCAGGAGCTGTTCTGGTTTGGGGGCAGCTGCCCTGTCGTGGAGATGCCAATTGAAAGCAGGGGGGTTTGGTGATAAGGAGACCAGCCGAGAGGCAGAAGCTGAGGATTGGAAGGTTTTCCGTTCACGGGGCATCGCGGGTACACACTTCCCTGGCCAGGATTCCAGGTGGAGATGTCCTTGGACTGACACAAAGGAGCTCCCGGAGCAACTCTGCCATGAAGAAGTCTCCTGGCAGGATCCTGCTGTCCTTCTGTGCTGACCTGGCTGGCTTTCTTCCCACAGGGAACCCCAGCGCTGCGAGGCTCTCCCTGATCGATGATGGAAATAGGCTCCTGCTTGGGAAGGTGGCGCGGGTCCCTGCTGAAGCTCACACCGGGGTCCTTGCTGAGCAGCAGCGAGGCAGGCACCGGGTTGGCGACGCCGACGTAGGTGCCCGGAATGGTGCTGATGAGCGTCGTGTTCTTCACCCAGGATCCCTGCTCACCGTTGCGCAGGAACTCGGGGAAGATGACCAAGGGAGGGGTGGTGCCGAGACATGAGGTGACGCTGCTGCCCGTAGTCTGGGCCGCGCGCTGGGACTTGGACAGGACGGTGGTGAGAAGCGCTTTGCCGCTGGTGTGCACGGGCGTGAGGATGGGCATAGGAGGTGTTTTGCGTTGACTGGGCGGAGGCAGTTTCTGACGATTGGACTTGGAGGAGAGATCGAGAGGCATCTCGCTGCACTCTGGAGAGGAGACCATCTCGCGCTCGAGCTGCGGAGGGGACTTCAGAGGAGAGAGCGAGGTGGCAGCCCCCGGTGCGTGCGGCTCCGCCGGGGCTCTGGCGTGCGCACCGGTGCCGGAAGAGGGAGCAGCGCTCCCACACGGCGCTGCCAGCGGAGGCTGGCTGGATGAGAGGGAAGGGCCGGCGGTGGACGGGGGAGCACCCTCGGCAGCAGCCTGGGCACCGCTTCCGCCTGAGGGCGAAGGGCAGCTAAGCTGATTCACCTCCACGGACACCACTTTGGCATCTGACGCCAAGGGTCTGGTGACAGAGAAGGTGTAGGGGTAGGAGCGCAACTCTGGGGAAGCAATAATGCCCGGCAGGCAACGCTCGTGTAGGTAGGAAGGCAGGACGGGGAGGGTGAGCGTGGAGGAGACTCCCAAGGTGGCTGGAAGCGTAGCCACGCTGAGCGGCTGCCCGCAGCTGGGTGGTGGGATGTACACCAGCGACTGGCTCGGGCTCAGAACTGCCCCGGGCTGAAAGGAGAGGGGCATTTTTTGCATAGCGGGGGCCGGAGATGTGGGAAAGCACACTCTGTTCAAAGTAAAAGTAGCGGGAGTGGAGGCAGAGGTGTTGCAGCTGGAGACAACCACAGACAATGTCCCTTCTGCCAGCACGCCTGGCCCCTGTGCTCCAGCGCTCGGGGTAGTTTTCTCCTTCCCAGCAGGCTCGCTCTCCGGAGCCACGGAGCAGGCTGGAGGAGCATCAGCCTGCTTGTCGCTGTGAGGATCTGCAGGTGTCCAGGCAGCATCAGCCCCACTGCTCTCCTGCTCGGCAGCTTTGGGGACCGCAGGCTCCTGCCCTCTGCCATCGCCCTGGCTCCCCAGAGGGCCCAGGGCATCGTCTTTCACAGTCTTTCCCGCGCACTCCGGGTTTGAGTTGGGATCGGGTGGCTGCTCTTCCAGTTTGGGTCCAAGCTTTTCCTCCACCTTGCCATCAGCATCCAGCCCCTGGGCGCTGCTGCCACCACCGCTGACTGCTGTGAGCTCCACCTGCGACAAGAAGGGAGAAGGCGTTCCTGAGAGCTGTGCAAGTGGCTCCTAGCCAAGCAGCAGGACCTTCTCTCTAGCCCCACCAGGACACAGAAGCAGAAGGGGCAAACAGCTCTTGCCGAACTAGAGCGTTGCTTTGCCTTACTGCACCTAGGTGCACCCCTCTCGAGAAGGAGCCTGCGGGACCCATTAGGGGAGACGGTCTTGCTTCGCCTGTTCCGTCAGGGAAAGGCCTTCTTGGACCCAGGCACGCACGCAAGGAGCTCACCTTGGAAAGGCTGCTGCTGACGCAAAACTCTTGAGACCCCAAGTGCTGGGAGCTGCTCGTTTTAGACTCCTCATCAGAAAGGGGGGCTCTCCTAGCCGAGGAACAAGACACAGCATTACAAACCCCCAAGACACCCTCCCAGCCCCACGTGCCCACTCCAGGTACACGGCTCCTCATCACCACATGTACCAGGCACTGCAGACCGAGGGGGTGAGGAGCACCGCTGTCCTCTGCAGTCCTCCCCTTCCTGCAGCTCTGCCCGCCGGACAGCACCTCCTCACACATAGATGCTTGCCCTACAGCTCCTGCGGGCCCCACAGGACTTTTTGCATGGCCCAGCAGCTCTTCCTTACCCCCGGCCACTGTGACCCCCCCGGTCTCAGCACAGGCCAGCCCAGCCCTCCCTGACTGTGCTCCGTCACAGTCACTCCTGTCCCCTCCGCTTCCCGTTCTGCCCCACCACACGTTTCCAGCCCCGTCCTCTGAGCCCCATCCTGCTTGTCTCTTCTTCCCCAGCCCCCCCCCGGTGTGCCGTGTCCTGCACGTTTGGCCCTTTCCCTTTGGAAGACAGCTCCTGAGGGGAAAGCCTGGATTCAGGGTAAGATTGTGAACTCCACGGAAACGGGGCACACTGTGCTTACGATCCGTTGAGGAGGCTGGACAGGAGACAGCGCTCGTGTGCGCAGTGCCCTGCGCCGGGACACTCCTGCCCCAGCAGTATTTACCCGATGGCGATTCTCTGGTCTTTAAGGGTCATTTAGAGAAGCTGCTGGTGCCGGGATGAAACAGCTCAAGTTTAGTTTCTGCCGATGATGCAATTTCTTTGGGATTTGCTCCCCTAACCCCCCCCCCCCACCCCCCAGGCTTTCACAACAAAGTAACAGACACAAGCTACGGGAGGAAGCTTTCTCCTGGGCTCCCGGACACCCAGCACCGGGACGTCCCCCCGCTCCGCACTGCCCGATGGCCGCCGCAGTGCAGCCCCGCCGGCCGCCCGGTCCCGGTCCCGGCCCCTCCGAGGGCTCCTGCCTGCCCCTGGCTCACAGGGCCCTCTCCAGCCGGGCCCCCCGAGTCAGCCCGGCCACGGCAGGCCGAAGAGGGCTGTCATTAGCCAGGGCTGCTCGGATCGCCGCAGCAGGCTGCGACGCGGTGCGGGTGACGGCCGGCCGGGGCCAGGCCCACCTCAGCGCAGCCGGTGGGGCTCGGGGCGCGGCGCCCGGGTCCCCCGGCAGGCCCCAGCCCCGCGCCGGGGCAAGCCCGGTCCCGCCGGGGCGAGAGGGCCT
>VXBL01007576.1:0-19564 GCA_013400195.1 Aramus guarauna
GCCCCTGCCAGCACCTGGGCACACACCTCCTGCACTTGGCTCTGGGTATCTGTATCAGTTTTGCTGTAGACAGACTCTAAGTGTGACAGGAGGGGAAAGCTGAGAGGAAATCGAGCACTATCAGGGATGTAGAGGAAGCCCAGGGCAGACCCTGCAGAAACGGGTAATCAGAGTGCAATGGGAAGAAACACTTGGAGGATTAATTCATCCTTCTGGTTTTCCTTGTGGGCATCCTTCCATAAAGAGCACGGCTCCTCCACCCCCCAGCTGGATGTTTCTTTCTTGTGCTTTCCCTCCTAATCGCATCTTTTGTCTGACATTCAAAGACACCAGTTATGTTGAGCAAGGACCTCATAACTCATCATCTGTGCTTGCTGCCGCTCCCCAGGTGCACACCACAGCATTTTGCAGCCTGGCTACAAGAGGAAAGGGACTGCCACAGCCAACACGAGGACATGGTTCATACCAGGTCTCTTCCCAAGCAGTCTGGTTCAATTCAGGTTGCGTAGCCACTGCTTGGGCTACAGGTCCAAGACAGAAATGACGCTGCTGTGAATGAGCCTGGGTTGGAATTGCACCAGTGTTGCCTTATCTCTTACACAAACGTTGCGGGTGGAGATCCACGAGGTTGGTATGAGAAACAGCCAAAGGAGTGAGTCTTACGGTGGCAGGGTGACCCTATTTTGGCTAGAGAATGCGGAATAAATAGATAGATGGTTTCTACACAGAATTTTGAAGGCCACGGTGCCCGGAGTGAGAACTTTTGCTTCATTATCTATGAAATTAATATTAAAGTTGACAGCCCTAAATATGCTAATGAGCTAAAAGGAATACATGCTAAGCATATACACCTATAGTACTCGACTCTCCACGCAAATCATGTTAAACATCACCCTGGAGAGGGACCAGCTAAGGTTGGGGTATAAGGACATTGAGGAAGTTCCCCCCCACCCCGGGGAGAAGAGAAGCAATTGCAGACCCCGGAGAGGCAGCAGTCGATGGGCTGTGCTCCTCCTCCTCCTCCACCCAAGACAGGGACGCCTTCTTGGTAGGCAATTGGGATTTCACCTTTTCGGTGAGAATACCTGGGATAGTATTTTGCTAGTAGTATAATTACAATCATAGTCATATATTAGCGCTATTGCAGTAAGTGCATTTATCAACGGCAATTCTGAACTCTTTATGTATGTCGCTTCAATAGACTTTCTATTAGTTTCAACTTTGCCAAACTGAGTCAGTGCAAGTCCTTTGGGGGGCTCTGACAGGCAAACCTTGACTCTGGTATGTGGCTGTACGTCATCCTTTAGACATGAACCGTTGACCAAGTCTGGGACTAAGACTGGACCTAGCCGCACCTAGACTCCTCGCTGAGAAGGAGTTTAGAAAGCAAAGGGGGTCCTTTCTGACCCTTGTGACTCAACGGGAGGGCCTCCCTCAGCCACACATCAGACTTTACCTGTTATGCGACAGGTCGCAGGACAATGAAGCATGGCAGTCTGCTGGTGTGGGCTACTCGTGACTGGGGACACCTCTGCCATTGTGAGCATAGCCCAGGTACGTGGATAATATGGTCAAGCACTGCATTGGCCTTTTACCACAGCAGCAGAATTTCCCCCTTCAGTTGACCCTCACAGGGCTGGCCATGATCTATCACATCCCAGTACAAATATTTTTTCTTCAGTCCCAGAATACCAGTGCTCCCAGTTGCATCAGCACAGGCACACGCGTACTGGATCATGGCATCAGTTTTTGTCCTGCACACATTAGCTGATCCTGCTGAGACGCTCTCCTCCCCAGGCTCGCGAGGTCCTAGTCCATAGCGCAGTGACTGACAAATGTGTTGGGGATTTATTTTTTTTTTTACATCTTTTTATTTCTAGGGTGTCTTAAAGCAGAATTTCTGTGTCACCCACTAAATGTCAGTGGTAACAATCCGTTGACAAGCTGAGTGGCAGCTGAACCAAAGTGCCACAAATCCAGGAATAATCAGATGACGAATGGTGGGAGAGACTTACTTGGGGGGTGGTGGTTATTTTGGCACCTTTCATCGATATTGTCCTTCATAACCTCCAGGACCGGCTTAAACCCACCCTTTTCAGAGGGTTCTGTATAATGGCCACACACACAGAATGTGGTGGAAACCGCCAGGTCTAAAACTGAGCAGAACTGTAATTTCTCTAAACGTTTGCGCCCTAAAACATACCAGCCCTAATGTCTTTACCTCGAAATACATCTGCATAAAGACCTCTCTGCCAGGACTGGCTGAGGTCATTGCGGTTTGGGTTGCGACCTATATGTAACATAACTGGGCCAGGTATTGTTTGGCCTTAGCCATGGTATTGGTGGGTTAACCAACAGCGATGCCAGCTCTGGGATCAGCTCTGTGACTCGCCAACACAACTGGTGTGGTGGCCAGTGCTTTATGGGCCCCCAGTGGTTTATCTTGGTGCCCTCCAGCCTGTTTACACTACAGAATTACCATGCAATTTTGTGCTAGAGTACAAGTAGTTGGTTTTCTTTTTTCCCCCCTCGCCCAAAAGCTGGCAAGTACCAGCCACCAAAAAGTATTGAGCAATGCCACACAATTGCCATACCCTACTGCAGGCAACTGCCCCCCCAAACAGACAGCATTCAGCCCTCAGTTTCCCACAGGTCTCCATGCACTTTTAATAATAATATTTAAAAAAAAAAAAAAGAAAACAACCCTTTCAATAATAGTATAGTTCTGCATACCCATTTGGGAATTGCTCCAGGGATAAAGCCTCACGTAGCACTCACTGCAGCATTCCTGATATGGTTTCAATTTATGGTAACTTCGGGAAATTTTTTTTTTATAGCGCAACATACTTTAATCTTTTAAAATAAGAAGAGCATTTCTTGTGTGGCTTGCTGTCTTTACTCCTCTGCCAGTCTCCGATCTTACCTGCCTAACCCCAATTTTTCACATTGTTCGAACAAAATGTGGAGTACACCAGGTTATGGAGTTCCTAGAGGCTTATGCCTTGTGTTTCAATAGCAGTTTAGCATATCCACGTCTTCAGACTAAGAGAAGTTGTTGGTATTGGACAGTGGGATCAAGTGCACCCTCAGCAAGTTTGCCGACAACACCAAGCTGTGTGGTGTGGTGGACACGCTGAGGGGGAGGGAGGCCATCCAGAGGGACCTTGACAGGCTTGAGAGGTGGGCCTGTGTGAAGCGCATGAAGTTCAACGAGGCCAAGTGTGAGGTCCTGCACATGGGTTGGGGCAATCCCAAGCACAACTACAGGCTGAGCAGAGAATGGGTTGAGAGCAGCCCTGAGGAGAAGGACTTGGGGTGTTGGTTGATGAGAAGCTCAAAGTGATCCAGCAATGTGTGCTTGCAGCCAAGAAAGCCAACCATATCCTGGGCTGCATCAAAACCAGCGTGACCAGCAGGTCGAGGGAGGGGATTCTGCCCCTCTACTCCACTCTCCTGAGACCCCACCTGGAGTACTGCACTCAGCTCTGGGGCCCCCAGTACAAGAAAGACATGGACCTGTTGGAGCAAGTCCAGAGGTGACCACAAAGCTGATCAGAGGGCTGGAGCACCTCTCCTCTGAAGACAGGCTGAGTTGGGCGTTGTTCAGCCCAGAGAAGAAAAGGCTCTGGGGAGACCTTATAGCAGCCTTCCAGTACCTGAAGGAACACTAGAGAGGGACAGTTTGCAAGGACATGGAGCGACAGATGAGGGATAATGGAGTTAAGCCAAAGGAGGGTAGATTTAGATTAGATATTAGGAAGAAATCATTGACTGTGAGGGTGGTGAGACACTGAACAGGTTGCCCAGAGAAGCTGTGGATGCCCCCTNTCTGCCCCTCTACTCCACTCTCCTGAGACCCCACCTGGAGTACTGCACTCAGCTCTGGGGCCCCCAGTACAAGAAAGACATGGACCTGTTGGAGCAAGTCCAGAGGTGACCACAAAGCTGATCAGAGGGCTGGAGCACCTCTCCTCTGAAGACAGGCTGAGTTGGGCGTTGTTCAGCCCAGAGAAGAAAAGGCTCTGGGGAGACCTTATAGCAGCCTTCCAGTACCTGAAGGAACACTAGAGAGGGACAGTTTGCAAGGACATGGAGCGACAGATGAGGGATAATGCACTTAAGCCAAAGGAGGGTAGATTTAGATTAGATATTAGGAAGAAATCATTGACTGTGAGGGTGGTGAGGCACTGGAACAGGTTGCCCAGAGAAGCTGTGGATGCCCCATCCCTGGAAGTGTTCCAGGCCAGGTTGGATGGGGCTTTGGCCAACCTGGTCTAGTGGAGGGTGTCCCTGCCCATGGCAGGGGGTTGGAACTAGAAGATCTTTGAGGTCCCTTCCAACACAAACCATTCTGTGATTCTATTACCCTGTCAGAGAGGAGAGTGCTTCCTTGTAACTCTTTACCATGCCCTCCAAATTAGGGTGTTGCCTGAGACCTCTCTCTTCCTGATCGATTTAGGGCAAGTTGCTGCCCAGCTTTTTGGAGCGAGAGGTTTTGTTCTTCAGTAATGTTCCCATCCTCACTCAGGGCATTCTTCACATTGGGAGAGAGATCTCCATCACTTCTCACTTTGACCATGACCCTACGGAAGCATTAGTTGCGTATCAGCAGAGACTGCTGGCTATCACAAGTAAGACGCCCCAAGCAGACTAGATCTAGTTAGTATTGCTGATAGATACTACTCAAAACATCATTTTACTTTTTGTCCCTTATCTTTCCTGGAAAGATAAGCAGGGAGTACACTAGGTTTGTACATGAGTGAAGCTGGAAAAAGCTATAAAGTCTCTGCATTGTCACTTTTCATACAAAACATTTATTTTAGAAAGTTGCATATAAAGTTCTACACAGGACGGTTCCTATTTCTACAGTAAAAAAAAAAACCCAAACCCTCAAAACAAAACCAAATTAAAAATCCAGCTCTGTCATTCAAATGGTAAAAGGGTTGCTCATTCTCAACAATCCACAATTAACAGACCTCAGTGTGCATTTTTGTAGAACACCATGGACAAACTGCAGAAGAGTTCATCAGAGAAAAAGGTTCTAGATGTACATATTTACATTGTTATCGAACACACGTTAGTTTTTACCACCACGACCACAGAAACGCATTAGGTCTTGGAATGGATCATCCTCTACCACTTCCGTGCTGACATGGTTATTTAGGCTGCCTTATGGAAGCAGCTGGTTTTACAAAAAGACTTTTTTTAATGGGCTTGGTCCATTGCAAATGCCCTGGCACTGTCCCAGAAAACTGCAGGAGGGTTTGATCAGTTACTGATTCTCTAAGGAGAAGGCTGAGGATAGCAGACACTGTGTAAAACACCTCCCCGCACCTCATCTTCTGCTCTCAGGAGAAACACAAACTGAGGAAGGATTCCCTTCTAGTCAGAGGGCGAAAGAGTTTTTGGACTGAAAGCTGCCTGGAAGAAATTTTAAATTTGGATAATGATTGTCTGAAGAAGTAATTTTAAATCATCTAAGCAAGTTCTGCTGTCAGATTTACATTAGCTCTTCTTACCCCACCACGTTTCTGAGGGAAGAATTCCATTCTTCAACAGGTATAAAGTTCAGTTTCTAAACTTCTTAAAGCAAAAGCAGATGGCTCAGTATATAAATATATCCAGCATCTGGATTCTCAGTCACAAAAATATCATCTTTTATACAATAGAAAATGGATCAACTATGAAGCAATTCTCCGTTGGTCTTGAGATCCAACATCCCCATCAACAGTTTCATTTTCATCCTCTTCATCCTCATCCTCTTCATCATCGTCTCCCACTTCTCCATCTCGCTTCTCTTTTTCGAGCATTTTTAGGTATTTGCTAGCTAGGATCTTCTTTGGCAAGATATCTGGAAGGTAGAGTTGTTTCTTTTATAGTCAGTTTGAACACTTACACTGCCTCGTTAATACTGTTACATCTGTACCACTAACGAAATGAAGTCGAAAAGAGGCTTTGCTAAAAACATTATTATTTAAGTGAACAACCAGGTAAGTTAGTCTGACCTGTACAGCTGTAAGAGGAAGAGGGAGTTACCCACTTAGGGTACAAGTAGCCAAAGGTAAGGAATATATTTTATGACAGATTATTGGCAACTGTCTTTACTATCTGCTCACGTACATTATTTATTGGATATAAAAATACATCACTCAATTACTCAACTGCCTTAGATTCAACAGGACAGCTATCCCATTTATGTCCTGTAGAAACAGGTTTTCTGCATTAAGGTAAGTTACTTGTTCAGGACAACCATGGCTGAATGAGACCAAAGTGGAACTGCGTGCTCTGACAGTACGTGCACAAGGAACGCAGAGAAACACTGGGCTAGGAATATCTTCTTCTCAACATATATCCTATGCCAATACCTTTTCTGAGCTAAGTGTGACAACAAAAATCCAAGTATCAGTAAAAAGTGTACGCACACATGTACATATATAGATGAAAAGAGAGAACCCATGTGATGAATAACTTTGAGAAACAAGACTTACAGATTTACACGTGTAATTTTGGGGCAACGTAACGTCTCACATTAAGATATGGAGTGATCTTATTTTATAGGCTGACAGCTTTCAGGTGGAGTTGCTGGAATTTCAGAAATGCTTAAGGCAATATGCTGAGAACTAATTAGACTTCTATAATTTTGAAGCACCAAAAAATCTCCATCCACAAAGAAATGTTTTCAGTGATGTAGTTTATAAGTTCCAGTTGAATGCTATATAGGAGATTAACGACCAGTAGAATTGTGCTCCCACAAAAATCAATAAGAACAAGATTTTGTTTTGCAAATTATATACTGGATTTACCATCATGATATAAATACCTGCAAGGAACTGAAAGGTCTCACACTCCTCTGCAGTATGAGACAGGTCGCTGTAAGTCAGAGCGTTCTTCTCCTTGCCTCTGCCATGTTTGTAGGAGTATGTAGCCAAATACTGAACAAAAAGCTCCTAAAAAATTAAAAGAGAATAGTCAGACTATCAATTCATACAGATAGTTGGCAGTTTTCTTTAATCCCTGTTTAAAAACACAAATGCCGTATTTAAGTGTACATATATCTGACACTTTGTGGAGAGACCCACTTATTACAGAAGAGCTTAAAATGAGAATATAGTTGCATCTCCTTGGAGCACCGACTGCAGGTTTGGGGTCTGGTACATAACTTAATTTGTGCTGCTCTTCAACGCTTTCCACAGCCCAGCAAACGACACTTGGGATCAGCAAGCAGCAGGGGATCATTTCCACACGGGCTAATTTATACCAATTGACAGCGGTGGAAATAAGAACCTCCTGCATTCCTCACAGACTCCAGGAGCTCAGCTGGACGGGACGACACCCCAAAACCCCTTTTGCATAGTGGGAACCTGAAGCGCGGTGCTTCATGGCCGCCGAGGGACAGACCCAGGTAGGAGGGAAAGGGAAATGCGGTAAAAGCCGCTGGCCGGGGACGAGGTGGGCACTGACACCGGGGGGCCCCAGCAGCGCGGGCAGCAGCGACGCGGGAGCCCAGCCCGGAGGCAGCGGTACCTCAGGGAGGCACAGGCCCAGCACGGCGCGGAAGGAGCGGGATCGGCCGAGAAGGAAGGGAAAGAGGGAGCCGGTACCGTGGCTTTGGCGGTGAGGAAGAGAGCGTCCTGGTTGATGCTGGAGACCTCCGGCGAGCTCTTCATGATCACGCGGATACGCGACAGAGGCAGCGACACCAGCCGGTTCTCGCCGCCGCTCAATCTCGCCGCCATCTTTCCCCCGCGACCGGCTCCAGCTCTTCATCCCTTTCCCCCACCCCGGTGAGAAATGGGCGGCCGCCGCGGCACGGCTCGCTGGGAGCTGTAGTCTCCTGCCTCCATGGCGACCCCGCGCGCTGCCGGCGGCCCGCCAAGGCGGGACTACAACTCCCATCAAGCCGCGCGCTCTCCGCTTGTCGGCCGAGCGGCGGCAGGACCACAAGTCCCACGGTGCAGCTCGCACCCGTCCTCGCCTGTTCCCTCCTCCGCCTCACGGTGGGGGGACCGCGGGTCCCAGGGTGCACCCGGGCGCACCGAGGAGCTGGAGGCGTCTGGCGGGCGCCTGAGGGTCGCGGAGTCTCCGCTCCGGCTCCGAGGGCGAGGGCGCTGGGCGGGTTTCCACAGGCGGGAGGGGGCCTCAGGGCTTCGCTTCCTCAGCCCCTCGACATGGGGCTTAGCCCCAGGCCAGCACCTGGGTTTTGGGAACTTGTTTTTAACGGCAAATAGGCTCATCCTATATATATTCCAATTACAGGCCAGTGGCTACAAAGTTGTTAACTCAACGGTAATTACAGGCTGCTAAATACCTCTTTTGCCGGTGTAGTACAGCAAAAGGGAATGCTGTCTGGTAATCCCGACGCTTGTCAGAGTTACGTTGAGGCGTGGAGGGCACATGTAAACTATTAAGTCATTATAGGGCTGTGTCTTTATTATTAACACATTCCTCATCGACAGAATATTCAACGTGTGTGTCTGATGTGTAGTAACTTGTAACATGTTTATGGGTGACAGGTGTCGGCCTTGGCCTGCTTAAGGCAATGGGGGTTTTGCTACTGCTGGCTCCGGAAGTTTGTCTGTGCCTGAGTAAAAACTACTGAATTCCGCTGAGTAGTACGAATCAAAAAAAATTTCACTCAATAGCCACTGGGACTATTAAGCAGGTATCCTTTATTGCAGCGCTGGGAGTCGCACCGCGGTATCTCCACGAAAGTGCATCTCACCAAAAAACAAATTGTAGGCAATTTGTACGACAAAAGTATTACATATTTATTAGGTTCCTGAGAAATGTAATACATATTCATTACTATTCCAGGAACTCATGAATATATGCTAACGTCCTGATACGCCTGCGCAGTTTCTTCCTCGGGTGGTTGTCAGGGGTCGTCTTCCTCAAATCTTCCTCTTCTTCAGTGTACACGGTTGGGTGACCTCTTCGTCATTATCCCCGTTTTGCAAGCTCAGCAACCTTGTTATCCATCCTGCCCAGATGGTCCCAGGCTTGTTGGCATACTGGGCCCCCTTTATCGGGATGTCTCAACCTTTGTATCTTTTTCTAGTTCATACCCAAGGACTGTTCCCTAATTTATGGCTTCTCTTATCCTGTTTCTACATTCCAGCTATCCTACTAATTGTTTTCTTTCATACTGGAGCATGAGACAGGTGAAGCCTGAGTTTGTAGGGCCTGACTCAAGTGCTACCAAGTTATATTCTGTTTTAAAATTGTTCTGCGCTAATTAGTTTCCCTTATTCAAGTACTTCCAAAAATGATGATGCATAGTTTGCATTTCATTAATGGATTTAATCAAAACTTTCCAATGTGCTTTATAAACAATACACCTGATCATTTGTATTGGTAAGAAGGCTGCTAAGGCCGCTAATTTGATCACTACTTTGCATGAGACGGAAGAACAGGAACTTTTCCATAGTATGTAATAATAATTCACATAGAATTTAGGGTAGAAAGGGATGTATACATAAAGAACGATATTAAATGGAAAATGCAGGGAATTTCTTAACTGAATATTACTAGCTTATACAGAATTTGCCCGGTCTGTAAGGACAAGGCTTTCCTGCAGATGATACTGCTTTATTAATAAAAGATACCACCTTAAGCAGTTGTAAGCACCTTAGTGCAAGAATAGTACACGCATTCATCTGCATCAGTTCAAGCATTACTGGGTTTGGAGATATCTTTTACAGTTAGCTATTACAGATAATCTACATCTCTTAGACTGCGTAATTCCCTTGAGGTTACAACACTGTGAGGCCATTCTGTGTAAGTTATATCTGAAGTAAAGCATAATGCCCTGTGATGCTATATGGATATCTAGCAGGCTCAGTTTCTTCCTTGATCCTTATCGTCTTGTGACATCTTGTGGAAATAGTTGACATTACTACGACAGTGAATTTCTTATTACTACTGGGGTCTTTCATGATTTCAACATGCATATAAACCCCCATCAAATTACCAAGATTTCTGAGGGTATCGAGCTATTTGGATATGGATTTAGAATCCATATAGATCCCATAGGATCTGGGGATTTATAGTAAAATAGTCATTTTACTCAGCTGTGGACAATGCAGTTTAAGGTGGTCTGGGCAAATCAGGACTCTCTTCTCCTCTAGGTCCTAGCTCGTTATCAGATGTTTCTTCTTTTCCCGTGCAGCGCCCCGTGAAAGGCCAGATGTGGGACAACTCTTCTTCCTTCAGCACCACGCTGGGCAGATGATGGCTTTGAACTGATACAGAATAGGAGCAGGAGCACAGCAAACCTAAGGAGTCTCTCCATACTGCTAACACAGCTTGTTTGAGGCAGACAGACTTACAATGGTAGTTGTATAGCCTAAGGTGGGTGTGCACCCACTGAGAATACCATGATATTGCACTATTTCTGATAATTTACTGATATTTAATAATTTATCTTTTTTTACTATGTTTTGAAATTGCAAAAGTAATGTTGTGCCAGTAATGGAATCAAACCTGTTCCTAATGAAAACAAACAAACCCACAGAGCAGTTCATACTAGAATTATTTCTCTTGATTCAGAACTGAATTGGTATTGTTATTAAGAATTCTTTGTTAAACCTGATTGGGAACACAGGTAAAACAAATCTCTCCTCTGGTAAATTCAAAACAACAGTTTGCCTAAAAAACTAATATGCCTTCAGTATAGGGACTGTTTGTATTAATTACAAACTGCAGAGCAGCATCACATCTCAGTCTCTCCTTTCCTACTCTCACTTGACTCACCAGACTGTGCTACAGGAGTCCTCCTTTTTGCTGTGCTTTGCAGACCTGAGTAAGAAACTGCTCAGTGCATGTACTTTTGAGCTCTCTAACTAAATTAGGTCTAACGATGGAGTGACCAGAGATGCTATTCTTGTCCCATAGTGAAGGTTTGTTTCTTGTTGCTGACACCTGTGAGCTTCCCCACTGCAATCTCATTTCTTTATTTCATTGTGTCAATATGCGCGTCTGGGTGGTGTATGCACATGCACAAATTTCCCAGGAAAAACCAAAATTTGATTCTTTCCCCTGATCTCTGCCTCTCACCCACTGCAACTTGTACTCTCACAAAATCACAGAATGGAAGGGACCTCTGGACATCATCTAGTCCAACCCCCCTGCTACAGCAGGATCCCCATGAGCATATGGCACAGGATGGCGTCCAGGTGCATTTTGAATATCTCCATAGGAAATGCCACAACCTCTCTGGGCAGCCTGTTCCAGCGCTCGGTCACCTTCAGAGTGAAGAAGTTTTTTCTCATGTTCAGATGGAACTTCCTGTGTTCCAGTTTGTGCCCATTGCCCCTTGTCCTGTCATGGGCACCACTGAACAGAGTCTGGCCCCATCCTCTTGACACCCACCCTCCAGATATTTGTAAGCATTGATGAGATCCCCTCTCAGTCTTCTCTTCTCCAGGCTAAACAGACCCAGCTCTCTCAGCCTTTCCTCATAAGGGAGATGCTCCAGTCCCCTCATCATTCTCGTAGCCCTCCACTGGACTCTCTCCAGTAGTTCCTTGTCTTTCTTGAACTGGGGAGCCCAGAACTGGACACAGAACTCCAGATGTGGCCTCACCAGGGCAGAGTAGTGCTCTCAGTGCAGCGCCATGGCTTCTGTAAGCTTCTCAAGCTCTGTTTCATATTTATGGAATTGGAGAGAAACTTTGGCACTCTTAGCAGTACAGGTACAGTACAAGCTCTAGCAGGAGGAGGATGGTGTTAAAGCCTTTTCCTAGCTGCAGTGTCACCCTGCAGTCGTGTCCTGGTTTTGGCTGGGATAGAGTTAATTTTTTTCCTAGAAGCAGGTATAGCGCCGTGTTTTGGATTTAGGATGAGAATAATGTTGATAAACACTGATATTTTGGTTGTTGCTAATCAATGTTTACACCAAGTCAAGGACTTTTCAGCTTCTCGCACCAGCCCACCCGCAAGGAGGCTGGGAGTGCACGAGAAGCTGAGAGGGGACACAGCCAGGACAGCTAAGCCAGACTAGCCAAAGGGGTATTCCATACCATATGATGTCATGCTCAGTATGTAACTGGGGCAAGCTGGCTGGGGGCTGGGACTGCAGCTTGGGAACTAGGGAACTAGCTGGGCATCAGTGGTCTGCAGGTGGTGAGCAATTGTGCTGTGCATTACTGGTTTTATATATTCTTTTATTATTATTATCTTCCTTTTCTGACATATTAAACTGTCAACCCATGAGCTCTACCTGTTTTCCCCCCGATTCTCTCCCCACTGTGTGCATGTGGGAGTGAGTAAATGACTGTGTGGTTGTTTCAGCTGCCTGCTGGGTTAAACCACGACAAATCATCCTCCTTTTAATTGGTTATATGTGATGCAGTGTGCAGAAATTCCAGGTTACTGGTATGAACACTTAGTGCCCTGAACCTGAACTACACTGGAACAAATTTATTCATGGGCTGAATCTGAAGCAGAACCTGACTGAAGTACTGTATTAATTTGACTCCTCAATTTTGATTTTACTTCTGATTTTACTTCTGCTGTCCTGTACTGAGTGGCAACGCAGCAATGGCAGAAGTAAACCCTGGCTGCTCGAATAACTAATCTGCTTAAAGGGGGACAACTTATTCACATGCACTAACGGGCTACCTGAAAGCAGAAAAGAATCTTAAATCATTGAAAAGTCCTTCTCTGTACCAGACCTTCATTGTGTGGCATTAGGTATTAGAAGAAAAATCATGATAAACCTGATATAATCAGAATTCCCCATGGAAGAGAATCTGGAGAACATGCCTGCAGAATTCCCAAAAATTACTGAGAGAAGTTAGAGTACTATTGGAGAAAGAGCAAGTATATTATAGAAAGAGCATGAGGCAATTCCAGCTACAATGAAGATCTTCCAATTTTTCCAGAGAGAATCTGAAGACTCAAAATTTCTTGGCAAAGCCAAAAGAACCCCCTGAAAAATACCTTTTCTTTACACAAAAATAGAGCATGGCTAAAAAGATTGACCACTATCTTACTGAGCGACATTTTAACACTGATCCATGCACAATTAAGAAGTTAGTAGATTAATTAAAGAATTAATTATTTATGATCTGTGATAACAAAAAAATAAATGGAAATTCGCCATTCCTGTGTAAAGAATGGTGGATAAGTGCTGGACCAGGGAAAAATCTGCCTGTGTCGGCGAGCAAGGGAAGGAGCTGAAGTCAGTCTGGCAAAGCATAAACGCAATATATGGATAAGTAGTTGGCACAGACAGTATATGTAAGGTTATATGAAAAGAAAGAGGTGTCTAGCACAAGATGCACACTGTAACAAATGAAATAAAATTCTGGAGTAGCGTTCTCTAAATTTGCAGTAGAGCAATAGAAAAGCAGCAGTGAAAACAGTGAAAACAGACAAGTTCATGATGAAACAAGTATTTCTTGTGCAATGCAAAAAAAGCTGTTCTGAGGGGATTTGATGAAGTATTATTTGGTGGGGATAAGAAGGTTGCATCGTATTCAAAATACGAGATACATCTGAGCAATTGGTAAATTATATGTTAATACACAAACGCAAACAGAAAACGACTGAACTGACAATGGTCACTTTAAGATACCGAAACATTTGGAAGCCTCAGGTAAGACTCTCACTGTAGGAGTTCCTCCATTAGAATAGCTGGAGCGATGAAGATTTTCAAAATCAAAAATAAATAAATGGAAGCCAAGCTTTTAGGCAGACAATATCATGTCTAATCTTCCATTTCCATTTTTGACAGATACGCATTTAGCCACCTTCTCTTCAGAGTTGTGCTACCGCTTGGAATTATTCAGAACATTACATACCTTCATCCTGGAGGATCGCAGGAGACTGAGTAGTTTAATGGCAATGAGAAAGCTCTAGATCAGTGTTTACAGAGCCACAATCTAAATTGTCTTCTAAAGATGATAAAATATTAGCTATTCCACTGTATATTTACTCGTAACTATCTTAATTAATGCAAGCCATATATTGTCATCACCTTTTTGTCTTGTAGGGAAGAAATGAAACAACAGTTATGGTAGGTTGACCATGGCTGGAGGCCAGGTGCCCCCCAAAGCCACTCTATCACTCTCCTCCTCAGCTGGACAGGAGAGAAAATATAACAAAATGCTCATGGGTTGAGATAAGGACAGGGAGGGATCATGCGCCAGTTACTGTCATGGGCAAAACAGACTCACCTTGGGGAAAATTGATTTAATTTATTGCTAATGAAATCAGAGTTGAGTAATGAGAAATAAAACTAAATCTTAAAACACCTTCCCCCCACCCCTCCCTTCTTCCCAGGCTTAACTTCACTCCCTATTTCTCTCCCTCTGAGTGGCGCAGGGAGACGGGGAATGGGGGTGGTGGTCAGTTCATCACATAGTGTCTCTGCTGGTCCTTCCTCCTCAAGAGGAGGACTCCTCACGCTCTTCCCCTGCTCCAGTGTGAGGTCACTCCCNTCAGGTTTTTCCCCCTTCTTAACTATGTTATCCCAGAGGTGCTACCACCATCTCTGATAAGCTAGGCCTTGGCCAGTGACGTGTCCGTCTTGGAGCCGGCTGGCATTGGCTCCACTGGACGTGGGGGAAGCTTCTAGCAACTTCTCACAGAAGCCACCCCTGTAGCCCCCCCACCGCTACCAAAACCTTGCCACACGAGCACAATACAAGAATAAACTGCTGAGGTAAAGTATGTCAAAAAATGTTTCTAAAACCCTCTCCAACCTAAGCTATAGAGTAGATTCATGAATAATGCTGAGCGTTGGCTGTGTTCATGAGACCAGATCTTCAAGTATTTTGAACACACAAAAGCACAACCAAATACAGTATTAGCATTTGCTACCCAGTTAGTACTCACATCAATAATGTAGAAATAACTGTAGCAATCATTTCTCTATGAGAAATCTCCCTAGTTACATTCCTGGCAAAATTACATGAGAGAAAACCAGTTATTTTCTTTACTTACAACTGCCATCTTCTGTCCCCTCCATCCTAAATTTCACCAAGGTGTGCAGCTTCCTAGCTTTGTATTCTTACTGAAATCCACAGAGCTGCTCTATTAGAAATCTGCACTTTAATCTGTATCAACTTTGAATTAATGTTAAATCAATTTACACATCTATGTAGAGTAGATGTAGACATAGATGTGGAATACATTTATTAACACAACTGCTCATCTATAATCTTCAAATAACTGTGAATGCCACTGAAGTCACCTTGCTGGACTGCCACTACCTTTAAGTCATAACATGCCCCTGTTGTGGAAGTGTATAAGACCAACAAAATATGTTCTAAACCGAAAGTTTAATGGGATCAGGAAAAAGATAGAACGGTTAATCTGAACAGGGATATTGTATTACAAATGCTTTGGCAGACACAACTTATTTACAGGTCCAGGATGTCAGTTGGGAACTAATACTACATGGTGTGTCACTGAATCTGAGCTTAGAATGATGACACAAAACATGCATAACACTCAGCTATAAGGTGAGGACACCCGATCCCAGGCAGTTACTTTAGACAATGTCCTTATCCAAAGGGAGGGCTTCTGGTCCCAGACCCACTGCTCCAAGGAGAACCACTCAAATGGGGTCTCTACTGGGGGCTGCGTTTATACTCTGGGTTGGATCTGAGCTGTGGTCACCTCTTGGTTGTGGTCACATATAGTTCCCGTTGGCGGAGCGGTCTCCTGCGTGGACTTATTGACTGAGGTGGTTGCTGGCGGGCTCAGGGGTCTGGGGTATGTTGCTGGGGGTTCTTTGCGTACGTGCCCGACAGCACACTTGCTTCCCACCAAGCTAGCCGCTGAGTCCCTGTGCTGTGCTGTTAGACCCACAGGGAGGAGGGGGGTGCTCCTGCCACAGCCCCTTTCCACTCCAACAAGCATTTGCATTGGAAAAATAGAAACAGAGAGGCAGAGAGTGCTCCCATGCCAGAGGATTTGCAAACTGAGGCTCACAGCGGTTTTCACTTCCCTTGCTTTGGCTGAATAGCAAAGGTGCCAGAGGAGGGCTTGCAAGAACAGATCATAGACCTTTCCTTTCCCTTGATGTTCAGACAACAAAAAGATGGTTTGCTTAATAATCTGCCCTGATAAATGGATTAAATACTTGGGCCAAGCAGCTCCGTGAGGAATGGGGTGGTAGCAGATTGATCTCTCTAGGGAGAGGTAGTAGCATGTTGGAAGAGTTGGTGGCAATCAGAAACGTGTCTGCTTTCCTGCATTATTGTCGAATATAAAAAAAATACTGGAATGAGGAAAAGGTTGTCAGAGGTGATTATTCCCAATGTCTTGTAAGCAAGGATACATATATATATATGTCCCAACTGGAACTCAACCTGGCCACCGCTGTAAGGGATAATAAGAAAAGTTTTTATAAATACATCAACAGCAAAAAGAGAGCCAGGGAGAACCTCCATCATCTGGTGGATGCAAGGGGGAACATTGCCACTAAAGATGAGGAAAAGGCTGAGATACTTAACGCCTTCTTTGCCTCAGTCTTTACTGGCCCGACGAGCTATCCTCAGGNTCAGGAATAGTGTGGCCAGCAGGAGTAGGGAAGTGATTGTGCCCCTGTACTCGGCGCTGGTGAGGCCGCACCTCGAATACTGTGTTCAGTTTTGGGCCCCTCACTACAGGAAGGATGTTGCGCTGCTGGAACATGTCCAGAGGAGAGCAACAAAGCTGGTGAGGGGTCTGGAGCACAAGTCTTACGAGGAGCGTCTGAGGGAACTGGGGTTGTTTAGCCTGGAGAAGAGGAGGCTGAGGGGAGACCTTATCGCCCTCTACAACTACCTGAAAGGAGGTTGTAGTGAGGTGGGGGTTGGCCTCTTCTCCCTGGTAACAAGCGATAGGACCAGGGGGAATGGTCTAAAGTTGCGCCAGGGCAGGTTTAGGTTAGACATTAGGAAAAATTTCTTCACGGAAAGGGTTGTCAGGCACTGGAATGGGCTGCCCAGGGAGGTGGTTGAGTCCCCGTCCCTGGACGTATTTAAAAGAAGGATAGATAAGGTACTTGAGGACATGGTTTAGTGGTTATGGGATGGCAAGGTTAGGTTAGTGGTTGGACTTGATGATCTTAAAGGTCTTTTCCAACCGAGATGATTCTATGATTCTATGATTCTATGATATATATATATATAAAAAACATATGTGTGTGTGTATATAAAGAAAAATTATAGAAGAAGAGTCTGGTTGCTGAATGTTGATTTCCAGCTCTCTCCATAGCTGGCACATCAGCAATGTGCAAAGCAGTACGTTTGCAGTATGCCCCTTGTGTGTTCACATGCATCTGTAAAGCTAATAAATGTTATGCATTTTAAAGAGAGACACTTACCTCCCCACGTGTCTCTCTTTAAAATGGTGTCTATTTTTTTCCCTGAGATTTCTGACCTGTCATTGAGAAATATGTGCTTACCATGTTATTAAAGTAATTATTCTCCTAAAATGGGTTAAGACCATTCATTTGCCTACATTTACGTTTAGTGTTTGTGTGTTGGAGGTACACTTGTGATCTGAGTGACCCTTCCCAAGCTCTGTAATTTTTCCCCGCAATACACTTGTAACAAAGTCTCCCTAGTGACCTTTGAGGGCCACATGGCCAACAATGTAAGTAAATGACAGTCTCTATCCAAAGCTGGTAATTAACTGTATTCTTCATTATCCCAAAAATGTTTGTATAACTACTTCTAAAATTTATGGTTTAGAAAATTTAAAGACTTACACATTGCAATCGCAGAGGTAATGTAATTCATTTTTCCAGATTTTTTTGGGAAGGAATACAGTTGCACCACTTATATGAGCTGTGCGTTGATAAATAAGATGGCAATATTCTTTTGGCTGCCCGATGAAGAATTTCCCGCTGTCAACAGCAAATGCTTTATCAGACTGTCTCATGAATAGAGGTTTCATAATTTAACATCATAGTTCACTTCATGATCAAAATTTTGGATTACAGAAAAGCCCTAAAGGTGCAGTCATGTGTTGCGGGAACTTAAATGGGAAGAGAGGCAAATATGGAGAGGCTTGGCATTGCTCAAGAGATTGCTGCTTGGAAAATAATGCTGGAAGGATGTTATTTGGTGCCCAGAGCTGACAATTTGCGGATATATCTGTCAACTCCAGCCCGAGTGAAAACTGGAAGATACTCTGAGAATCTTAGAGAACTGCTGTAATGAGGTGTGCCAATGCTTTGTTTTCTTCCAAACCTAAGAAGTGGTTTCCTACGCTTGTAGTTTAGTGGGATAAAGTGTTGTTTATTCTTCATTTCAATACTACCTGATTTCAAAGGTATTTGGCAAATACTGAGATACGAGATGTCATTCTCACAGAGAACTGCTGTATAACTGGGGTGTCAGAGAATCATAGAACGGTTTGGGTTGGAAGGGACCTCAAAGCCCATCTAGTTCCAACCCCCTGCCATGGGCAGGGACACCCTCCACTAGACCACGTTGCCCAAAGCCCCATCCAACCTGGCCTGGAACACTTCCAGTGATGGGGCAGCCACAACCTCTCTGGGCAACCTGTTCCAGTGTCTCACCACCCTCATTTCTTCCTCATGTCCAATCTAAACCTACCCTCTTTCAGTTTAAAACCGTTGCCTGTTGTCCTGTCACTACAGGCCTTGGTAAAAAGTCTCTTATAAGCTCCGTTTGTATATTCAAAGGCTGCTATAAGGTCTCCTCGGAGCCTTCTCTTCTCCAGGCGGAACAAGCCCAACTCTCTCAGCCTGTCTTCACAGGAGAGCTGCTCCAGTGCTCTGATCATCTTCGTGGCCTCCTCTGAACTCTCTCCAACAGCTCCATGTCCTTCCTGTGTTGAGGCCCCCAGAGCTGAACGCAGTACTGCAGGTGCGGTCCCACGAGAGCAGAGGGGCAGAATTCCTTCCCTCGACCTGCTGTTACACCGCTTTTGATGCAGCTCAGGATACGGTTGGCTTTCTAGGCTGTGAGTGCACATTGCCGGCTCGTGTCATCTTTCATCCTCCAGTCCTTTTCGGCAAGGCTGTTCTCAATCCACTAATTCCCCAGCCTGTCCTGATACTGGGGATTGCCCTCACCCAGCTGCTGGACTTTGCGCTTGCCCTCGAACTTCATGAGGTTCCCATATCCTCCACTAGAAAAGCACCCTAAGTCTCACACAGGGCTCGTGTTTCCCAGAGTCTTGAGGATTTTTGCCCTTTAATCTACAGGACACCAAAGACCAATTTCAGGATTTGGAAATGCCAGGAAGACTCACTTTTGGCCACTACTAAGTGTTAGAGACCCTGAAGTTTTCAGTTATGCAGTAGGGAGAAACGTTGGCAGCTGGGATTCGCCTGCCAGTTAGCGCTCGTTCCTTTTAATGAATTCCTCTTCGAGGAACGTCTCGTGTTTGCAGACACGGGCAGAGCCCCTGAGGAAACGCCGGGTGAACCACCACACGCTCACTGACAGAACCCGCCAACCCCTCCCCTCCTCCTTTGCGCATGCACCACCTTCCCCCGGCGGGGCGGGGCGCCCATTGCCGTCAGTTCCGCCGCGCCCCGCCCCTGCCCGCCCCGCGCGTCCGGCAGCAGGAGGAGGCGGGGCCGGTTCCTGTC
>VXBL01007576.1:19615-45602 GCA_013400195.1 Aramus guarauna
CCCGAGAGCCCGCGGCATCCCTGCGGCGGCCGCTCCCCTCACCCCTTCCCTTCCCTTCCCTACCCGAGAGACTCTGCTCCTCCCCGCTGCCCCCCACAGCGCCTCCCCTGGGTTCCCCCTCTCCTCACGCTGCCCCCTCTGTCCCCCTTCCTTACGCGGTGTGGGACTGTGGGGTGTGTCAGCCTGCCGCCGCGCCTCCTCTGGGCTTCTCTCTTGTTTTAACCTTTTATTTGTTTTCCCCTCCTAAACTTCGCCGCGCCCAAGGTGGGGATCGGCCCTGGGGAGAAAGGAAGAGGGGGAAGCGGAGAGGCAGGGGCGGTGGTGTCCCGGCAGAGCGAAGCCCTCCCCATCCTCCCTCTCAGCCCGCCCGCCCGCTGCGGCGGGACGCGGCCTCCCGCTGAGTCGGAAGCGGCGGGACGGGCAGCGGGACGGGCAGCGCGGGCAGGGAGCTGCTCTGCTGCCTGCGCCCCGACAGCCGGGCTGCGCTTCTGGCTGGCGTTGGGGGAGAGGGGAGTTACGGTACCGGGTCTTGGCACTGGCAGTAGTTGTCGGGAGCCCCTCCTCCTCCTTCTCCTCCTCCTCAAACGGCAGCTTTTCTGCCACCTCTGCGCCCAGGCTCAAAGCTTTTTCTTCGTTCTGTTTGGTAAAACTAATAGTGTCAGTCTAAAGCTGCGGATTTTGTTTGGTTTGGGGTTGTTTGGTTGGTTGTTTTTTTGTTGTATGTACGTTTTGGGGGGTACTTCGGAGCTGAAATCCATCACGGGAGGTCGGAAAGGTCTGAGAGGTGTGAGAGCTTAGCAATGCACTTCTTCATTTAACACACAGCTGCTTGATTACAGGACAGTAATCCATTTCAGATAGCTCAGGGGAGAAGGAACTCTAAATATTTATAAATATAAAAGCAGAAAGCATTGCCTGGTTCTTCTGATGAACCTGCATGTGTTTTGAGAAAATAATGACGGCACTTTTTCCCAAAAATAAGTGTTTTGGACCTGATTTTCCTCGGTTTGGCCATGTGTGAGCACTGACAGCTGCGTGAAGTTTGGTCGTTCTGGTTTGGTGTTGAGTTTACGTCCCACTTCACGTAATTTTGTGTATTTCCCCAAGGCATATTGTGGAGACAGACTGGAGAGCCTGAGCCTCAAAGGATGTCTCTTCTGAGGTGGTGGTTTGCAAAGCATTTACTCTGTGGCTGTGGCAGAAGGAGATGCTCTGCTGCTCCGTGTCTTACGTTGGCTTGTGTGGCAGCTGCGCATGAATGGGAAACTGATTCGCTTGGAAAAAAAGTGATTTACGAGGTTTTTTTTGTTTGTGGCCATACTGATAGTGACTAAGAACACTCCTTGTGCACCGTGTAACTTTGTCAGTAGGCTGCGCGATTGAAGGTTTAGTAAAACGATGAAAGAAAGTTTTAGTATTGTAGCAGATCTATACAGGATGCAGAAGTGTTTAGCATCAAAGTCCTGGTTTGATTCAGCAGCCATGTATACTTCTGAATGTTAAAAAAAATAATACGAGTTTTTCTTTTACTAGCCTGCAGTTGATGCAAAATGAGTGTTCCTGACTACATGCAGTGTGCCGAGGATCATCAGACTCTCCTGGTTGTGGTTCAGCCGATTGGCATTGTACCCGAAGAGAGCTTTTTTAGGATCTACAAGCGAATTTCAGCAGTGAGTCAAGTTAACGTGCGTGACTCCCAGCGTGTGCTGTATATCCGTTATAGGCACCATTATCCTCCAGAGAACAATGAATGGGGGGATTTTCAGACGCACCGGAAAGTTGTGGGGCTGATAAATATTACGGACTGTTCTTCTGCAAAGGATTGGCCTCAGACTTTCGAAAAATTCCATGTTCAAAAGGAAATGTATGGTTCTACTCTGTATGATTCCCGGTTGTTTGTCTTTGGGCTTCAAGGAGAGATTGCGGAGCAGCCCCGCACAGATGTGGCATTTTATCCCAGTTATGATGAATGTGAAACTGTGGAGAAGAGAATAGAAGATTTTATCGAATCCCTCTTCATAGTGTTGGAGTCTAAGCGGCTTGACAGAGCCACTGATAAGTCTGGAGACAAGATCCCGCTCCTCTGTGTTCCTTTTGAGAAGAAGGACTTTGTAGGTCTGGACACCGATAGTAGGTAAGCAGCTATTTTTGTCAGCTTGAAAAACGTGACAATTACTTGTCTTCAGAATAAGCCTATTAGAAAGGACAAAGCATACTTGGTTACAACAAAGGTTGTGCCCCTATCTGATTGTGTATGTCTGCTGTATTTTAAGACAATTTAATTTATAGTCTGACTATAAGTGATGTTTTGAGTTTACATACACATATTTAAAGTATGAGGCTAATCGAATAGTGGGAAGAAGTCACAGGAGAGGTTTGACAGATTCTGTTATAAAGGGACTTTTTGCTGGAAAGCTTCAAATTGTTTATAGATATACAGTATTAATAATGAAATTCAGTTAACATCAATTAAAAATAATTTTATTTTATGCTGAGTAATATTTGACTGATCCTACTTACTGTGGTTTTTTTTCCCTAAGCCTCTGTCTACTTTTTCATCCCATGAAATAGTGGCCGTTTATTTGGGTGATTAAGTTCAGTGTCTTTCCCTGTGGTTCATTTTTATTTAATCATTTGATATTCTTGACCCGTCTTGTTTTGCTACTGTTTTTCTCACAACTGTTCTTTTTGGTTTTGTGTATGTTATACTTCATGTTCCCCCCCTTCCCCTTCCTCCCCTTCATCTTTCCTTCCTAATCATTTGGATGCTCAGCTTTCAAATTTGAGTGTTAGGTAGTTCTCATATTTAAGGATTAGTAATTCTGGCTTCCTAGTTACAGGCAGGTGCAAAATGTGTTTGACTCCATTGTTCACAGTCAAATCCAAAGGACAGAAGCAATTGTCTTCCTTTTGTCTTGGCAAAGATAGAGGTGTGGAAGCCCTATCAAAACATATAGTATGCATGGGAATCGTATCTTTCACATCTGTCTTGTACTACTAGGGATGCTAGCAGTGCTTATTGTGTGTAAAAGCTCAGAGGTATCCAGGCTTGGCTGTCCAGAGCTGTCCAGGCAGGTTTGTGAAGCCTTCTGATCACATAATCAGCTCTGCCTGTGCAATTAATCATAGAATCATGGAATGGTTTGGGCTGGAAGGGACCATAAAGATCATTTAGTTCCAACAGCCCTGCTGCGGGCAGGGACACCCTCCACTAGACCAGGTTGCCCAAAGCCCCATCCAACCTGGCCTTGAACACTTCCAGGGATGGGGCATCCACAGCTTCTCTGGGCAACCTGTTCCAGTGCTTCACCACCCTCACAGTAAAAAAATTTCTTCCTAACATCTAATCTAAATCTACCCTTCTTTGGCTTAAGTCCATTACCACTTTTCCTATCGCTCCATGCCCTTGTAAACAGTCCCTCTTCAGCTTTCCTGCAGGTCCCATCAGGTACTGGAAGGCAGCTGTAAGGTCTCCTGGACTCTTCTCTTCTCCAGGCTGAACAAGCCCNAAGCCTTTAGTTGTGCTTTGGAATGCCTCAACCCACGTGCAGGACCTTCAAAGTCCTAGCCTTAGAATCTCTATATGAGAATGTGATACACTAGAAGAAATTTTTCTAAGTTTCTAATTAGTTTGAAGCCCTCCATTAAATTATCTCTGGTTGCTTGAAGGGCCAGCCAACAGTACCTTTCCCCTCTGCACCCGGTCCTCTTTGCTGGTGAACAGAGCAAGTGTAACTTACTCTGACCTGCTCCAGTGTTGTTTCCTACTCAAGCTACTCTTTCAGTGTTGTGGTTAATTCCCACACTATTCAACTTTCATTAGCGGTATAAATTTTTATGTTACTGTTTTCTGTACTCTGCATGGGCTCTCAAGTTTTGTAGACTAGATGAGCTCTTTTAGAATCTCACCTTTAATTACTCAGTTTAGATGAATTTTAGTTGAACATAATCACCAAGTTTTCCAATTTCAATTATCTAAGAAAACTATGAGTTTTGGCCAAGAATCTCAAAATCGGAATTAATTGTTCTCTTCAATTGTGTTTTCTAAATAGCATGCTTCCAAATTGTACTTTGGAAGTTAGCTCCTTACATAAATTATTTATGAGCAGTGGCTGTATTGTAGCTAGCGGCTAATATTTCCTGTGAAGTTCTGAACTGATGGGGAGCTCAAGTAACAGGCAGTATGTTTGTCCACACATATCCAAGAAGATACTTTATGCTGTTGCACTGAAGAGTTGAAACAGATTTAATGTGATGCTTTAATTCTTTGCAAAATGCATTTATACAGAGTTAATCACTGGTTCAGGTATACATACAACCTTGCTGGGTGGTTTGAATACGAAATAGTTTTTCAGTAAGTCTAGATCAATGGATATGCTTTAAATGTTTGCTGCACTTAACTGCTCAAAGAAAAAGTGTTAAATATTCCAGTGTTTTCTCTTTCAGTTCAATGCTAAGGAAGTTTTTCAGCTTTATTTTGCTGTGGAGTTAGTACTTCAGATTGTTTTAAAACTTTGGATTTGTATATGAATAGCACAAGGAGGCAGAATTAAAAGATCTTTATATTCAGTTTAGTATTTTTTGGGGATGAGTAAGAAAACACTCTAAATGCCGAGACTTTTTTTATGTTTTTGAGTCTGTAACAGACAGGAGAAATTTATGTAATCCCAAGTAAACATCAGAAACGGAGTTGTCATTGATTGAGTTAGAAATACACGCGCATACTGTACCTGAGCTTCTCTGCACAGGGACCTTTCCAGACACCTCTCTGCTTCTGTGTTCTACTTAACAGAAATTTAAGACCATGAAATGTGGTTGAACTAAGATCAGTTTATCAAACTAACCTACACTTTCAAGCCTAAGTCTTTAGATGTGAAATGGTAGTATATTGTGTTTTATTACTTGGGTTGCAATAAAAGGTTTTTATTCTAGCATGTTCTCTCTTGCAGTGACAGATCCCCTAAACTAAGGCGAAAGCATTGCATGAAGTCATAACAGGGAGATACAGGGCTAGAAAGGGCCTTCTTCAAGGGAGCCCGCTTTCTGTTTTTGCAAGATGGGATGTCGTGTAATTCTGTTCAGGGAGGGGTAAGAGTTGTCTGAATACGCGGAGTGCATATGAGAACATCTGGTAGAATAACTTTTGCTGCTTTGGGTTTGAGTCTGTCAGCATAATAAGTTTAAATAATTAAATAAAAAAGATGATGTTATTGAGATATTGAGGCAAATGAAGCAGCTTTTTCTAGAACAGGTGAAAATTTCCAAATGGTTAAAGGCAAAACATGTCTTTTTTCTATACCTTCCATTCTTTTTTTTAATTTTCTGCATACAATGTATTCTGACTTCCCAGTCAGTGTGCAACTAACTGGCTAAAAAAGCACAAATATTCTATATTAAATAGATGGAGGAGAAGGCACACTCTCTGTGCTTGTGACAGAGAACATGTATCTTTGCTGCTGTACTTACAGATGTCTACTTAGGCTAAATAAGCGTATCTTTTCCTGTAACTTCTAAAATTGCAGTTAAATTTCACAGTGTGTAGCAAAGGTCTCATTAGATGTACAGTGCAGCTGTAACCTTGAGCTAATGAACTGGGTTGATATATTGAGTGAAAATAAGTTAAGAAGTTACATGGGACGTAGTAATTATGATCACATGTTTCGAAGACTAATTAAAACTACTGAACTATTTTTGTATCTTAAAAGACACTTTTCTCCGAGCAATTTATTGTAAAATATTAAGGTTAATATGATCAGGACTAGATACATAGAACTGATTTTCTCTCACTCAGTAAGACTATCATTAATTTGATTGCTTAATAATTGCAACATTATTAGCTTCTTTTTAAGATGCAGAATTTGTAAATTAGGAATGTGGATGCATTTCAAGTAAGATAATTCTCAGAAAAAGCGGAGCTGATCTTTATCTTTTGCAAGTTGATTGTCTAATCAGCAGAAGTGACAACGTTCCCAGAACTCGTACTGAGATGACAGTATACACAAACCCACGATATTATTTGTGTAGAAGAAATTTTTTAGCTGGTAGAAAACTTTACGAAAAATAGTGGGATTAAGTCCTAAGAAGTTTTGAAGAAAGATTGTCCTGTTAACTAAAAGTTGTAGGACTGGGAGTCTGACCTTGGTTTAATTCCTTGAGAGCGCAGCTAATAGGTGATCTTGGCAAATCTATTGACTTTTCTCTTTCTGTTTCTTCATCTCTAAATTAGGTAAAATATTTATGTGGTCACAGGGCTGCTGAGGATAATTGAAAAAGCTTCTGAAATCAGTTGTGCTTGACAGTTGTTTGTAGAGGTCAGGAGCTGATTGCACATTGGAAATGCATGTTCTCGTCATGATACAAAGGTCCTACTAACTTGAAACTAGGAAACCTACTCACCAGGAATCCCATTGGTTTAATCTTTCTATTTTATTTCTGTTTTCAGCTAAAAAAAATTAAACATACTCATGTATGATTGTAAATCTACTTGTTTTTGCTCATTTCAATGTTTACATCAGTTTGTGCCTTAGGTTCTTTCTTTTTTAATACTGGTAAGGCATCCATTTAATAGTATTGAGTGACGAGAAAGCAGGGCTCTGTAGAAGTTTCTTTCTCTACACAGTATTGTAGATGGGATTTGTTCACTGATTTATCAAAGTTTATGATATCTCAGTATGTGTATGTGGCTGTTAATTTTCTTTCTGTTCTCTGTCTTTCTAATTTTTGTTTTGTTCCTTTTTTTTTTTTTTCCCTTCTTCTCTCATACTGCCCTGTGAGTTTGTTGTTGGGTCTAAAAAGGTAGGCTGTGATTGCGTATATTTAAAAATAGTTAGCTTTCTTCCATGTACTGCCTTTCCACTCCGCCTTCATTGCATATTTTAGTGTTGCTTTTTATATTTATTTTTCAGTACACACAAAAATAATTGCTGCCTGGAGCCTTACTACTGTGGTTGACATCTTTTGGCGCATTTGGCAATTATATTTGGTAGCAATGCTGAATTTTTTTGTAGGACACACATAATTTGCTTAGGCGGCTGCTGGCCTCTGGAATTTGCTTTATTTTTTAAACTCCAAAGCCATGAAGCTGTTGCTGCCTGTGTTTGGTTTCCAAATTCAAAAGCTCTGGCAGTCGATCAAGTGCCGTAGCTGTGTCTTTTAAGTCTGGATAATGTTATGATTGGTGATATTTATAGTTCTGCATGCTAATTGGAATTAGCGGAATTTGATGGAAATTTTTGTTGAAGCATTTTGCATGAATACTTTTGCAAATTAATTTTGCATGTTTCTTCTTTTTAAATTTAGCCACTTTGAAATTTTGAGGATCTAGAAATTCGTTCCAACCTGTTGCTGGGTGGTTTGCAGTGAAAATAAATTCTGTCTTGAAATATAAATTGTTGCTCTGAATTTTCCATAAAATTATCCTGGGATGCTAGAAAAGTGTTGGGGGCCAACATGTATCCTATATAGCAAATGAGGTAGAAATGGAAATGGGGTTGGGTACTGCTTTTTTTGGTTCCTGGAACAGGTTTATTGTCCTCCAGTTTGAAGTAGTAGTAGTCGTCACTGATGATAATTATCGTGGTTATTATTCTGAAGAGAATATGAACAGTGTGTTAGGTACCAAATCAACACCACTAACTTGAGAGAACAAGATTTTAAACTGGTTTTGTAGTCAACTGTATACGTACGTGTGTTGAGGAGAGGACCTTCTGAGAGGAGTTTGGATGACTGATGCTCTGGAGTATTCCACACGTGGTCCTGTGTTACATGGCGTTGCCTTCCCTGAGGGTATTTCTGAGCGTGTCACGCTCTGCAAGGGGTTTGTGGTGGGTCCTTGGGTGAGACTTGGGTGTGTCTTTGAAACTTTATGTCTTAAATTATCTTCTAGAGGAAGAATAAATAGAAACAGCTCTTAGCAGTAGGGTACTACAAGGAGCTGATCTAGAAAAAGGTGGTCATCCTAGGAAAAGTAGCAGTTAATTTACATGGACTTCCTGTCATCAAATAGATTAGGATTAATCAGTAGAGATGCAAAATAATTAACCAGTCTTTTAATTAAAAATACAACAGAAGTTATCTATAAGCTTCTCACTTTCAGCTTTGTGGCCAGATTCTTCAGGTAGAGCTGTGAAGCAAAACTAGCTAGGTATTAAAATGAATAATCATAATTTTATGCTGATACATGTAGGCATGAATGATTTTGCCATGAAATTTGCACCCCAGTATGCACTGAAGAAGCCATCAGTCACTTAAACTTGCTTTTAATAACCTGATATTGTAGATATTAGATTTTTTTTGTGTGTGTGTGTTTCAGAACAGGCTTCCCAAATACAAAGTAAGTTATGTTTTGCTGTCTGTGGAGAGTGGGTTTCGTTTCAATGAAATCTTTGCCTTTTTGTCTTTTTGTCCATACTTGCAGTAATTGGAGAAAAAAAAAAAAAAAAAGCCTGAATTCATCGTACTTAATTGTGAGCGCTAAATTAAGACACGGTTTATACGTTTGTATGGTGCAGACTTACTCTATAATTAGTGAGAAAATGTTTTCCAGGGGGATGGTTAAGGCTTGCAGGGAGTGTAGGAGATAGATCCTGTCTTGGCACCACGTTTAAGAGCCTAAAAGTAGGTGGAATGAATTCAGTCTTTGAATAATTAATAGTAAATTTCTTCATCGCCAGGAATAAATGATCTGCTTTTTTATAAATCAGGAGAGTTTCTAAAAGACAAGTGCTTTGTATGAACAATGTTAATTGATGTCTAAGTGAATAAATGCATTTGCATGTATTGACATATGCATAAATCTGCAGCAAAATTAGGGATTGGTTAGGAAGAACTGTTGGTGGGGTAGTATGATTGAAACGATTCCGGTATTAGGTTCTGATTTAGGAGTCTGGTGCCATCTCTTTTCCTTTTGCTGTATGACTCATATTTATGAACGTAATCATATGCAGTCTGGAAAATCTGGAAAAAACACTTTAAAACTACAGTTTTGAGAGAATAAGAAATGTAATTTGTCCATAAACATAGAGATTACTTGAAAGCGTAGAGAGAGAAAATTTGAAGTGTTAGTGTCTTTGTTTCCTTACACAGCTATAATTTGCTTTCAATGATTCTGCAATTCCACTATTTATTCTCTATAAAAAAAGTTAAAAACACTATAACACTTATAATCTGAATTTCATTCTGGAATGCAGAGATTAGTAAAACCTGCTTTGTAAACAATTTATACTGTCCTATACAATAGTGATTTGAGATTACAAAGTAACTTTTTGATGGGGGTGTTGCTCTATAACTCACCAGAGCTCAGACTGAAATCTTGCTAAGATTTGTTGCCCTTCCACAGTTAGTGCAGAGCAGCTTTACTTTTCACTTTGAATTTTCTTGCACTTTTTTTTTTTCAAAAGATCTGTAAAGTACATGCTTGATGAAAAATAAAAGATAAGAAATATCCCAGTTTCTACAGATAACATACAACCGTTGCCTTGTATTTCGCTTCATTTAATGTCATCATCTTCACATCAATTGTGAATATGATGTGATAAATCAGAAAAGTGGGAACATGTATGTAGGAGTTACAAATAACTCTTTAGATGGAGAGGAGCAATAGGAGACATGCTTCGTGTCTCATTTTATAACTTCCAGTTTTTATTGTAAACAATGACACTGGTTCTGGCTGCTTTTCTATTAAATTTTTATAAGGACATTGTATGTGCTGCCATATATCTTATCTCTTTAAATTTCTGTCCTCCATCCATATAAATCAGTTACTTTCTCTTCATCTTCTTGATGAACTGAATCAACTACAAGGAGTAAGACATTATTTGGTGGCTGTATGCAGAGGTTATACTTTTGGACTTTATGCTTCTCTTCGAGGTTCTCTTTTACAAAAGCAAACAAACCAGTAACATGTAATTGTTTTTATTATTACCATTTCACCTAGCCTTTCTGCCTTAAAATCTAAAGGAAATAAATTAATATGCTTATTCTTACCCTTATACTTCCTATGTTCTGTCCCTCTCTTTTTTTTTACAGACTTCATGAAGACAGTCTGCTCAGATGTGTTATGAGAGATTATTTCAGTTGCATTTTAATTCATGTCTGGGGTCCTCTGGGAATGTCTTTGCTAGAAAAACCCCGACTACCCCAAACCCTATTTTATTCCATAATTGTGGTATTTCCTCTTGTATTCAAGCCTTGCACTAGGGTATAAGAGTTCAGCATCTGGAGAATGGATGTTACCCTGGTTTGGGTAAATTGTTAAATTTTGAATTGTTAAATTCAAATATGGTAGGTAATTTTTTAAAAGCAATTCTGTCAGACTTATTTTAACTGAAAAAAGTGTTACTAAATCTGCTAAAAGCTAAAAATGTAGAACTCTGACAGTTGATCCGAGATGGTTCTTTGTATTTTTGGAAGCCCCTTTTAACCAGATTCTTTGGAGATACTTTATGTGTAAAGTAAAGAATGATGTCTGCAGCAATTCTTTTAATTAAAATTTCATTCTCAGGTAACTTTTATTTTAGTTTAAACCATCCAAGGAAAAAAGTTTTGGNGCTTGCTGTCCCAGCAGGTGCTGGACAGGCGGACGGCTGCAAAGCCTGCACCCCTGGCTCCTGGGTGGAGGAGGGTGGAAGCTCCACCTGTGCANTTGGTGTTAAGTTTGGACAATGGAATTGTATGCCTCTCTATTTAGGTTAGAAAAAAAGGATATACTATTGGAGTAATGTGGATAAATGAATAAAATGTCGAAGTTGACATTTAAGTTTTCTCTAAGAAAGCAATTTTATAAGGTAGAGCGAAGACATTCTTGCTAGGGAATACTTTTGCAGGATGGAGAACAGAATTGCTGATGGACTCAGGAAAGCGGCATTGTTCTGAACCATGACTTAAATCTGAGGTGCTTTGAAGGTCTAGTATGTCTTGCTTTGCATCTGTTACGTTTCATTAGCTGCGACTTACTAACAAATAAATAATAGTAAGGTTAGCGCCTTTCTCTCATGGATTTGTGCCCAACTTGCCTTTTCAGATGTACCAAAGTGTCTGTTTAGTATTTTCAGTAGGACTTCATTGGCATTGGCGATTAATTTTGGGAAAGGAAAGAACTTCACCATTTATTTTAATACGTAAAAAAATGGAGTAGCAAGAGAAACCCTGTCAGTTCTGGCCTGAAGTGATAGTGGTCTTTCACTAATCATCCCCTTAAAAGAAAACCGCACCTGTTTCAGGACCATGACGTTTCTAAAAAGGTATTATTTCTTGCGAGGTCCCCGCCGGGTGTCTGAGGGGGTTTCTGGGCCCGCCTCACCCTTGGGCTGTGTGTGGAGAGGGACCGGCCCGCAGGGCGGCAGGTCTCACCACAGGACAGGGGCGGGAAACAGCGGCTGGCCCTGCTGGCGGCCGCACGTACCGGCCCGCGGACAGGCAGCGGCGCCTGAGGGAGCGGGACCCGCCCGGGAAGGGCTGCTGCCCCCACGGCCGCCCCAGCTGGCTGGTGCTGTGCAAGCCTACCCACCGCCTTGAGCTCTCCGGGGGATTCGAAGGGCTGAATCGGCAGGGCTGCGAGCTTGGCAGGAGCACGGTGGTAGAGACCAGGCAAGGGCTGTTGTGCTCTGCGGGGGCCAGGAATCGGCTTCCCTGCCAGGCAAGCTGGGCTGAGGGGAGGCAGCCACCCAGAGCTTGCTGTCCCAGCAGGTGCTGGACAGGCGGACGGCTGCAAAGCCTGCACCCCTGGCTCCTGGGTGGAGGAGGGTGGAAGCTCCACCTGTGCAAGGTGTGCTCTGGTGGGGTCACTCAGGCAGGGGCTGGAGGAGCTGCAGGAGGAAGTTACTTAGACAGTTGTGCTGCCCTAGGGAGGGTGAACAGGCCTTGGCAAGAAGAAGTCCTAGGGCCCTGTGGCGCTGACCTCCAAGGACGACCGAACAAAGAGCTTCAAGAGCAAACTGGCAGCACCTTGGAGCAGGAGGTGCGGTGGCCTCTGGTGATCCACAGGAGCAGGACATCACTTCACTCCCCTTCCTTTTATGTACCAACCAGCAACAGATAGGAAACCTTGGCAGCAGACAAAACCCATGAGCAAACTTCACTGGGAGAAGCCGCACCAGCAGCACGTACTAAAAGCCACAAAAGGATGCAGCGAGTGCTAGTAACGTGTGACTGCTGAGAGGCACTGAGGCACCTATCTGCCTGCCTGGTATACAGTCAAGGGAGGCTTGCTGCTTGCCAGCAGCCGAGATCTGGGCTGTCAGAGAGATGACTGCCATAACTAATTAAAAGCACAGACTACTCTTGCCTACTTCTTTTCCGTGTGGGCACCAATGACGCTGTAAAGCAAAACCTGGGCAAGATCAAGCAGGACTTCAGAGTCCTGGGGGCACAAGTGAAAGGGACAAGTCACAAGTGATTTTCGTCTCTCTCTTGTCAGTCAGAGGGATGCAGGCAGGAGTTGATGCATCATGTGGGTCAGTGACTGGTATTGTCACCAGGGTTTGGTTTCAGTGATCACAACTAGATTTTCGATGAATACAGCTTATTGGAGACAGATAGGATCCACCTGCCAAGACGAAGCAGGAGAATCTTTGCTAGCAGATGAGCTGACTTCATGAATTGTGCTTTAAACTAATGAACTTGTAGTTCTGGGCAACAAAAAGGAGGAACTGGAGCTCTGTGCCCAGTCTCAGAGTTATGATTTCATAGGAACCAGAGAAATATTGTGGGAATAGCAATATGACTGGAAGATGACAGCGGATGGCTACAAGGTCTTTCAGAAAGATAGGAAGGGAAGATGATGTGACAGAGTTGCACTTCACGTGAAAGAGAAATTTGAATGCATGGAGCTGTGCAGTCTTTTAACTTTGAGACTCTTGTGTAACTGCTATGTAGCCAAAATATGTGATGCATTGGGATTTTTTTTTTCCAGTATCTCCTCAAAAGGTTGGCTCTTTTGCATATTATGCTGGTTAGAATTCATACTGGATGTTTGCTCAGAGAAACAGAGTAAATTAATGTTGATCTATTAAGGAAGAAAGAAAATTGACTTTAGGTCCTTAGTACCTCAAATAAGTGTGTCCTGGAAATAACTGTAAATTGTACCTTTTATTTTGCAGACACTATAAGAAGCGTTGTCAAGGCCGGATGCGGAAACATGTTGGTGACCTGTGTTTACAAGCTGGAATGTTACAAGATTCCTTGGTGCATTATCACATGGCAGTGGAACTTCTGCGGTCTGTGAATGACTTTCTGTGGCTTGGAGGTAGGATTAATTGATGAGAGTGAATTAGATAATTAGTTCCTAAAACCAAGTAAATCAAACTATCTTGTGTAACTTTTCTTCTGTATTATGAAAATTATTTTGGCGACCAAAATCTGAGTATCAGGTGTGACTAAGTCAAAACTTAAAATAGCTAATGAGACATGAGAAAGAAATGTGTTTAAGAAAACTTGCACCATGAAGTGTATTATTGTAGTAAAGCATGTACTTAAAAAACATAAATATTGTGTATGATATTTTTAATACTTCCCTGGAAGGTGGTTTGTTTTTCAGTGGAGTGTATAGATGTTTTAAAAAATCTTTTTTGCAGATATCTACTATGAACTGTTAGCAAAAGATTTTTGCCTTTACATCTACCAAAGCCACAGGTGTTTACCTTCCACGAGCATAACTTACTTCCTTTCACAGGCTCCTTTCCTAGGCTTCACTTTTTCTCTGTCCCTTTCTCTGTCCCTTTCTCTGTCCATCCTGCTTTTTTCTATTTGTTGGATATACAAGTCATCTTTGAGCACAATTTCTGCTTCTCAGTTTCATACCCTTCTTTGAAAATTGCTGTTTCCAGTTCTGCTTTTAGCTTTCTCATTCTACTTGGAAATTCATTTAGGTTCCTAATAGCTCTGGACATTATATATTATGAAAATCATAACATCATCTGACTTTCCACTTGTCTTTGAAAGAGTAGAAGGAAAGGTTAAATGGCTAAGGATTCTTCAAGCAGCAAAGGAGAACTTTTTTACTTCTGCAGGGCATGAAAATATTTTAAGGCCTATCTGTTGGACTACCAAATTATACTTAGAGACTCAGAATAATTTGGATTGGAGGTGACCTCTGGAGGTCTGATCTGCTCATATCACATCCAGTTAAAGCAGGTTTCTCAGGGACCTGTCCAGTTGAGTTTTAGATGGACATTCTACAATCTCTGAGCAACCAGTTCTAGGTTTTGCTGCTTGTGGTTCAAAAAAAACCCCAACAACAAAACATAAATTGTTCCTACATTAAAGCAGAATTTCCTATGTCAACTTGCATTGACCCTCATCCAATCACTGCACCTCTGAGAAGCATCTGACTCCATCTTTTCTGTGCCTTCCCAGAGGGTGTTTAGACAGCAATAAGATATCCCCTTAGTCCCTCGTTCTTAAGGCTTAACAAACCCAGATCTCTGAGTTCCTCACATGTTATGGCCTCTAGCCCCTTGACCATTTTGATGGCCCTCCACTGGACTCGCTTCAGGATGTCAGTCTCTTTCTAGTACTGGGGAGCCCAAACTCCAGATGTCGTCTCTCAGATGCAGAATAGAGGGGAATAATTACTTCCCTTGACTTTCTGGCTACACTGTGGCTATTACAGCCCAGGATGCAGTTGGCCACCATTGTTGCAAGGGCCTACTACAAACTGCTGTTAACCTGTCCACCATGACCCCAGGTCCTTTTCTGCAAAGCTGCTTTCCAGCTAGTCAACTCCCAGGCTGCACTGCTGCATAGGTTTAACCCATCTGAGATGCGTGAACCTGTCTTGAACAGCGTGAGGCTCCTATTGACCCAGTAGTCCAGAGGAGGCCACGAAGATGATCAAAGGGATGGAGCACCTCTCCTCTGAAGACAGGCTGGGAGAGTTGGGCTCGTTCAGCCTGGAGAAGAGAAGGCTCCGGGGAGACCTTATAGCAGCCTGGTACCTGAAGGGGCCTACAGGAAAGCTGGAGAGGGGCTGTTTACAAAGGAGTGTAGTGACAGGACAAGGGGTAATGGCTTTAAACTGAAGGAGGGTAGATTTAGATTAGGTATTAGGAAGAAATTCTTTAGTGTGAAGGTGGTGAGGCACTGGGACAAGTTGCCCAGAGAGGTTGTAGATGTCCCCTCCCTGGAAGTGTTCAGGGCATGGGGGTTGGAACTAGATGATCTTTAAGGTCCTTTCCAACGCAAACCATTCTCTGATTCTATGTCTCCAGCCTGTCAAGTTCTCTTTGCATTGAAGATCTGCACTAATGTTCCCCTCCAATTTGGTATCACCCAGGAATTGTCTAGGAGTGCTCTATGCAATCATCCAGGCTGTTAATGAGCATATTAGAGTATTGTCCCTGGTATTCATCCCTGAGGGACACCACTGGTAGCTGGCAACCATTTTGACTTTGTACTGCTCATCACAATCCTTTGAGCCTGGCTGTCCAGCCTGTTTTCCACCTACTTTATAGGCCAGCTATCCAAATCTTATCTCATCAATTTGGCCATAAGCGTGCAATGGGAGACCATGTCCAAAGGTCTTGTGAAAGTCAAAATATACAACATCCACTGCTGTTCCTTTGTCCGCTGAGCTAATCATCTCATCATAGGAGCCAGTGAGGTTGCCAAGGACTGATTTGTCCTTGCTAAATCAATGTTTGCTATTCTCTGTCACCTTTGTGTTCTTCACGTGCTTGGAAATGGCTTCTAGAAGGATTTCTTTATAGCCTTGCTAGGGAGCTGAGGTTGACCTGCATGTAGACCCCTGGTACTTCCTGCTTGTGACCTTTTGCTTTGTCCGGTTAGAAACCTCCCCGAATTGGCATGACCTGTTGGAGGTGATAAGAGAGTGGCCTCACTTTGGCCATCTCTCTTGGTATCCGTGGATGTATCTTTGCTGGTTTTGTGGACTTGTATGCAATTGTATTATGTGTCTTGTACATCTGTCGTCGTCTTCTCTAGCTAGTGCATACTCCTACAGACTCTGATTGTTGTCTTGAGGACTTGGAAGGTCTGAGGGTAAACCGTACCAGTAAAAACAGAGATAAAAAAGACATTGAGTATCTCAGGCTTTTCCATGACCTTTGTCACTAGGTCTCCACTTCGAGGCATGCTTTATGTTTGTGTAAATAGACTTTACTACATGATACGTCATTTCTTGCAAGTATCTCTACTAATTATTAGCTTTTTTCTTTACTCTCCAGCTGCTCTTGAGGGGTTATGCTCAGCATCAGTCATCTATCATTATCCCGGTGGCACTGGAGGTAAAGTTGGATCTCGCAGGGCACAAGGAGGTTCTCTTTCTGCTGAGGCAGGCAACAGGCACAGACCAGGTAAGGCTGGGATGTTGTTTTTACTCTGTTTGCCACCACTGAACACCTGAAAATTTCCTCCCTACTTCCTAACTCTGTAAAATTACACCACCAGCAGGATAAACTGAAGGGGGTAGGTGGGAGGGAAGAACTGTATTTAAAAAAAAATAAAATATTTTTACATTAATGACTTTTCTACTGCTTTGGTATTAAGGTTGATATGTGTGCTTTGCACAGAGTTGCAAAGGTTTTGATCTCCATCTGATTGTTAATAGTGTCAGTGTTTGAATTTTGCTGGAGGAAATGCAGACAGCTCTCATAAAGTACATACAATATGGCAGAGCTGCTCATATTGAGAAGAATAAGTTAGGTACATTTATTTAGAGGTGTTTTGCTAGTCTAAATTCAACATCTAATAAATAGATTTGGTTAAATATCGATAAACCAACATAATTTTTAAGATTTAGTATACTTTTTCTTAACTCTCAGATGGCATAACTAATATGATGATTGTATTGGTATGATAGACATTCTTTGAGAAATGGCCTGCTTAAAATATTTTCGGAATTATTAGGAGAGTAACAGAGAAAAAAAAAAAAGAAAATATCATTAAGTCTGCGGTTCTCCTGCATCTGGAATATTGAATGCTATTTCAGTTTCCCAGCTCAAAAGAGCATTCGTGTTCCCTGTCTCCCAATTTTCCTACTGTAAGTAGGTCGCAGATGGGCAACAGAGATGGTCTTGGTATGATTTCTGTACAACGAATAACTGAATAGCCCAGAACTCGGATGTTCTGTAAAAGAGATGGCTGAGTAAAAATAGGAGAGCTCCATAATGTGTGTGGTGAATGTTGTGGATGGATAGGGATCAGAAGTATAGTGCTTCCTCAGATAGAAGATCGAGAGGTCATCAAATACAACTAGCAGATGGAAAAGAAAATTAAAGGAATTTATTATTTATTCAATTTATAGGCATAATGTGGAACTCCTTCTTAGGAGTTACTGGATCTGGTAGCAGGATAGAGGCGAGGCTGACACAACTCCATGTCCCCAGGTCCAGCCAGTTGTGAGAGTGAGCATGCATTCCCATAGGTGTACGTGCACGTACATACACGCACAATGTATATAGACACAGCCACACAGACAAAACAGAACTCATGCAAACACATACAGCGCCAACAGCCTGATTCTGCTCCCTCTCTGGCTGATGAGGATGACAGCCTGTTAGTAGTATGGATCCATCCAGTAGCTTGGTGTTAGTCACTCAGTCTACCCAGTAGCTGGCTGCTGGATTGCCAGGTCTTACCAGTTACTGGCACTTGGACCTACAAGCCTGGAAGACCCAGAGCCCCATTCCAGTTGTTTGTACTTAGACCTACACACACACACACACGCGCTTCCCTTATCCCTATAGTTTTCCACGCTTGTCCCCTAAACAGCCTTGATCCATCCTTTTCCCTGTCTTTGTTTTGTCCCTGTTGTGGTTTAACCCAACTGGCAGCTAAAACAACCACATAGCTGTTCGCTCACTCCAACCTCTGCGGTAGGATGGAGGAGGGAATCAAAAAGGGGGGGAAAAAAACCCCCACCCAAAAAGTAAAACTCATGGGTTGAAATAAATACAGTTTAATAGAACAGCAAGGGAAGATGATGATAATAGGATATACAAAACAAGTGGTGCACAGCACAACTTCTCACCACCTGAAACTGATGCTCAGCTAGTTCCTGAGCCATGATCCTGCCTCTCTGCTATCTTCCCCAGTTACAGAGCATGACATCATATGGTATGGAATATCCGTTTGGTCAGCTGGGGTCAGCTGTCCCGATTCTATCCCCTCCCAACTCCTTGTGCACCCCCAGCCTACTCGCTGGTGGGCTGGGGTGAGGAGCAGAAAAGGCCTTGGCTCTGTGTGAGCACTGCTCAGCAAGAATGAAAAAATCTCTGTATTATCAACACTGTTTTCAGCACGAATCCAAAACATAGCCCTATACTAGTTACTATGAAGAAAACGAACTCCATCCCAGCCAAAACCAGCACAGTCCCCTACACATCCTGTAAGAAATCTTGTACAATCCCAAGATGTTATTTCCCTGCATCCTATAATGAGTCCCGTATCCCTGTAGGCAGTAACCCTCCCCAGTCTGTCTGTAAGGTGATCCGAAGAGCTGCTCACGTTAACTGATCTTGATGGGTTTCGTTCCTGGATAGTTCTGTTGGCTTTGATCAATCGGGTTATTGGGGTTCAGCTGACTGTCACTCTTTCTCTGTGCCTCTTAGTGGTTTTGGAGATGAGCCTTCAGTTGCATAATTGAACATTTGCCACTGGTGTTAAGGCTCCTGAGAGTTTCTATGGCTTCCAGGAGAGGCTGGCTAGGGTCACGAAAGAAAAATGTATTGATTATTATTAGCTAGATGGGCCTTTGGTCTAACCCAGAACAGCTGTTTATGTATACTCAGGTTCTTCAGTACTTGAAACAAGCAGAAACTGGGTTTAAGTGCTGGTGTAAGTACTCTTGGGCAATGTCATCAAAATTATTTTCTTAATCAAAAAAAACCCCAACCATCCATTCTTATGCATCTGTAAGTCACAATCTAGTAAACACTTGCTTTGTATTTTCTTTATTACAAACTGTGTATGTTGACACCAGATAATTGTGACAGTAAAATTACCTTATTTCAGGAGAGAATACTGATTTTTTTTTTTTTTTCATCTCATACCTAGTCATTAAAATCTGTACATTTGGTCCCATGACCGATAAGTGCATTTTATGTTGGCCATTATAGTATAATTTCACACAGTTTTTGACCTTTATCCACTTTTCAATGAGTATTTAACAGTAGATGTTGCAACCTGTTTGTTTATAATAGGTACTCCTTGTTATTAAAGAAAATAACAAGTCACAGTTATCAGAATAATTGAATAAACTACATTTTGGGTATATTATTGCTGCTTCTCTATATAAGTTGTCCTGTAATTCGAAGTCCTGTTTGCAAACTTGTTAGTGTGGTCGTATTTTAAAAATGTTTTAGTTTCATATGACAAGATTTTTTCAAAGGACTTTTGTGTGAAGAAAAACTGATTACAGGGTTTTTTTTTTGTCATCCCTTCCAGATGAAAATGTTACTTCATGGTCCATTAGATATTGTTCCCTAACTCCAGTTGTGATCTCTTAACATTTTGAGATCTGAACTGCTGAACTCTGTCTAGCCAAACAGCTATTCTTGTGGTGTCTCTTTCCTACAAGGTTTTCTGAAAGTTTCAATACTTTTTTTTTTTTTTTTGACTCTGCAGTGCCTTTCATTTAAAACCTGTTCAAACTACAGCTTTGTTCATAATTACTTTGTTATACTTAATTTTGTGAGGAGAATCTTTAATCTGGTGAAAATATTCCAATGTATCTTTCTGTAGGGTGGGTCAGAAACAAAAAGGGTTTCCAAATTCTGCACAAATCAAGAAATGCCATACTGGGAGCTGACATTCAATTTGTGCTTCCTTTTGAGGCATATAGATGCGTGAGTTACCTTTATTGCTTCCTGACGTGCCTGGAATTTTGCACCTCTTCTTGTGCCTGTACTTCAGCCTTGACAGGACCTGGTCAAGAGTAACATGTGTCTCTTGAATGTCCTGTGACTTGCATCGTTTGGCGTTTTTAGGCTCTAGCACAGGACCTGGCTGCTCAAAAAATGTGGTGTCTGCTTTATTTGAAAACATCTCTGGAGAGAGAAGCATTAGTATCATGTCTCTCTGTGTAATACAGAGCACAAGCTTAAGAGGGCGGTGTTAAAGGGTTTTTTTGGGTGGGATTTTTTTTCCCTACTAAGCAGAATTGAAATATATTTCATACCTATCTGTAACTATCAGAATATTGTCTTTTTTTCTTTGGTGGTTCACACTTCAACTTCTTTTGAAATTCTTTTGATAGGAATAGTTCATTTGGAGGAGAATTAGTTGATAACAGTGTTTAAAGTACTCACTTGATGGAAGGAGACATGGAATCTTGCCTGCTCCAAAGACAGGTTTCTTCCCTGGTCATTGCCATGAGTCCTTGGACTGCAGTATCTTGCTGATTGCGAAAAGGGAACTTTGAAGTGTGACTTTTCATGTTCCTAGAATTTTTTGTTTGTAGGGGGAGAGCTTTAGGCTGTGTCCCCTTGAACAGCTGGATTCCCCTCTGCAACCTTCAGTGTAAAAGATTTTGAGTTGCGTTGTTATGCTGGCCAGGAAGCGGACCATGGTCTGTTGGCTACGTGATTTGAGTGTTGAATAAGCTGACTTTAGATTGCTTCATGTTTAGCTTACTAACTGTATTGGTTTTCTCTATTGTGTTTTATTTCTTTGAAGTGCTAAGCTCTTAATTTTGTCACCTGACCGTCCTCTTTCCCCAAGCAGAATTGGGAAACCTGAGTGAAATGTTGGAGTATCTTTTCGATCTGGCTGTAAATCTCTACTTCGCTAGTCTGGAGTCTGAGCTAATAAATTGAAGGGAGGTCCTGCCTTGCTCATAAAGCAACTGTTCGGACTGCTTAACTCATGATTTTAACAGTTTTATTGCCATGTTTAATCAAAGTTTAGAGCAACAAGGTGTTAGACAACTGATAGTCCAACTTCTTTGCAATACTCTTGGCAACTATCGAATAGTCTGGCTTATGATTAAATTATTCATAAAATTTGATGGAATGAAATTAATGACAATCGAAAGGGGTGCAATTATTTGAAAATGTTATTCTAGAGTATTGTGTACGTTAAATGAGCTCCCACAAAGACATTTAAGCATTGCAGGACCTGATATTAAAATTTAGTAAGTAGATTGGGATGGAAACTTGCCAACTAAAACAAGAATAAAGAGAAAGAAGAAAAAGGATATGGATTTAAATTATACACTGAAAATTCTTCAATTCTTCTTGCTATGTCTTAGAATTCATTTCAAGTTTATGGGATTTTTACATTTATTTTTTTTTTTAAGAAAATGAGATTTAACATATGGTGACTACTTGAATTATAATTGGTAGTCCTTCAAAATATCAGTGATGATCCTAATAAATCTTACAATTTTGTTCAAGCCTGCTGTTAGTTATAAAACATTATAAGAGCTTATTTTGTTGGCTGAAAAAAAAAATCATTTTTGTTCCTCCTTTTAGGGGCACAAGAAGTTCTCATTGATCCAGGTACATTATTTTCCTGCATGTTTCCGAAATCTTTTCTTTTTATTACTTGCATTTGTTTTGCATTTGTATAGATAGTTACTGCCACTTGCCAAAACTAGTACTGATTCCTGATGCTGAGTTTTGGGCTATAAATCTTGAGGAAGCAAAGAGACTGAAGGGTAACTGGCACAAACCAAATGATGTAGTTCCATGATTGTGTCCCTATAAATTCTAATCAAGATTGTTTCTTCTCATGAGTAGTGAGAATTTAAAATTTTTTTTTAACCAACAAACCTGAGTAGTCATGTGTAGTGTCATGGTATTCTTTCAATCATTGCTAACAGAGATTTTGAACTTAACTTCCGTAAAAACCCTAAGGTGTTAATCTACAGATGTGCTTGATATGATTCTTTAAGGTTGATAAACATATAAACCAGTTGCTTTAGCATTTGAGCATGGAAAATAACATATTTCTGAATATATAGAGGGAGTAGAAAGTATCTTTCACAGTAGTTTTTAACTGTCTATTGAGAGTTAGGTCCAGCTCTGAAACAAAGATTTCTCTGCTGTTTTAGTAGAGAAACCTCTTGGAGAAATAAATTACCGTATAATCCTACAGGTTAGGCAACATGTAAAAAGGTATAGAGCCTTGCCAATCCTTTGATGTATGTTTTCAATTTTATTATGTTAACTCTGCAATAAAATTAAATTCTAGAAATAAAATTTTCATGTTCTTTGTAATACCTGAGATTTCCTTGGCTTGTGGTTCAGATTCTTTTATGTACGTAAAGGCTCTGTCTCTTGCTGCCTTCTTATATAAAAAAGCAAGATCTTACTGTTTTGTCTGAGCTTCAGATATTTTTTTTTTAATGTGGAAGGCTCAGATTTGGTGGCCTTTGTTACAATGTAACACTTGGCATCTGTGATTAGACATAAGGAAGAGAAGGTTTTGGTTTAAATGGAGGAAAAGGTCACTGTTCTAATAATTAGTTTATAAAAAATTGCACTTCTTTTTTCTTAGGTGTGCATTATAAATACAATTTTTAAGTAGAACAAGGAATAAATCAAAGATTAAAATTGCATATTCAGATGTGCCTGTAATCTAATTTTGGCAGTATAATATTTTATTCATAGTCTGAGTACTCCGATGAGTGTAGAAGATTATGAATATATTTGGTTTTTACTAAGTGAAAGATTATTTCATGTTTGCTGGTTTATGATTGAATCCATTTTTCATTTGCACGCTTGAAAATAGCATAGTAAAACAGAACTAGTGTTTTCTGGGTAGGGCATGATTTCTTTCTAGGTAGGGCAAGTATTCTTTGTGTATGCTTTGGTCAAACCTACAGTATATCCTAGTTTTCTTCTTAGATATTTAGTATTTGCTAAAAGTCCTTCTGCTCATTTCTTACCCGGTTCTGTTCTAGGTGCACTGACTTCAAATGGTATAAATGCAGATACCAGTGCTGAGATAGGACGTGCCAAGAATTGCCTTAGTCCTGAAGACATCATAGACAAATATAAAGAAGCTATTTCTTACTATGGCAAGGTAATGCTACTTATGTTTAAGCAACTGCACTGAAATTCTCATGAATAATGAACTGCTGTGGTTTTGGTTTCAGAGGATCTTCTAAAGCATGTGCAATAAAGTTTGTAAAACGTATGGTAATGGGAGAAATAGGAATAATTTATACTACCGAACTAAGTGCTTGGTTTAGAGTCTGGGAACCTCAGAACTTTGGTCAAAGACAACACCTAAACCAGCAATGTGCTGAATAAACTATTTACTGTTCCTGCTAGTACCTGGAGGTTTTGGATTAATTGCCTTACATTTTTTTAAAGCACTCTAAGCAGAAGTGTTAGGTAGTTGAAGGTTTGTTAGCTGTTACATACGCTTATGGTCCTTAATACATACATCAACTCCAGTGCTGCTTTTATGCATTGTGTAAGTTGAATGCTTACTTGCCTGCTGGAATGATCTCTGGGGAATTCAGGAGTTTATGAAGAGGTTGCTGATGATGGATATGGTTTTACAGGATTGTTCAGGGAGGCTAGTATTTAGAGCATGTGGAGAGGTAGGAGGCTATTGGGGAAATATGAAGGACAAACATTCTTAGTCGTAGAATCATAGAATGGTTTGGGTTGGAAGGAACCTCAAAGATCATCTAGTTCCAACCCCCTGCCATAGGCAGGGACACCCTCCACTAGACCAGGTTGCCCAAANTAGCGCATATTGCTGGGTCACGTTGAGCTTTTCATCAGCCAACACCCTCAAGTCCTTCTCAGGGCTGTTAAAAGAGGATTTAGAAAAATTAAACATATTTTAGCTCTACTGGAGCTTTTTTTTTTTTTTTTTTTTAGTTTTTTGTGCAAATGCTCAGAGTGTAAGATAGTAAGATAGCTTAATGTTTGGTGTCATAATATGAAGAGGAAAAAAAAGATTTCATACTGTGACAATGGTGGCTCAGTATCCACATCAACGTTAAGTTTAATTCTATTGCAGTGTAGTTATTTATGCTTTAATCACTTTTTAATTTCCGGTATCTTTGAAAGTATCTTGAGACTAATCTATGTAAATATGATGTGGCATTTCCATGTCTGTGTTGAAGGGAGACTCTCCAAATGAAATAAGATAAATTGTGTGCATTAGTTAATTTATGATCAGGAGCAATGAAAGGTGATAGTTTTGGGGATAGTTTCAGATAAATTTGAATCCATCAATATAACAATTTTCAACTATGCTTTTGGTTTTTTATGTTACCTTAAGGGTAAGTCGCTCATGTAGAATTGTATGATTTCTTTAGAAGTGTAAAATTATTGGACTTTGTTGGACTTAGGGCAGGATATTTATATTTTGATTATAATAATATACATTATGTTCTCAGGAAGTAATAACTGTGCTTCACTGCAGCTTTGCTTGCAAATAACGAAGAGCTTTGTCTTGGGACTGATCTGTAACTGTTGGAGACAAGCATAATTAGCTGTTGTCTGTTTAAGACCTACAGATAGAGTACCTCCTAGCTCTAATGCTGAGAAATCAATGCTTTGTACATAGTTTTTTATGTTATCACTGAGCTTAAGAAACATTTGTAGCATCTTCTAAAACAGATTAAATCTCCAATGATTTTTTTTTTTTTTTTTACTGATATAAATGCACAAGAGAGGAATGTGTAACTGCTTTGGTCGAGTAACTCTTGCATTTCGTTCTGAGCTTTATTCCCCCCATTACATTTCAAACATGATAAATATCTGAACAGAGTTTAACTTTGGCAGGAGATAGTTTGACTCAAATATCCAATATCAGTATTGTTTGAGGAAATAACTAGATCAGATTGTTTGTTTAGAAAATGGCCTGTTGGGCCAAGCTCAGACAGATCAAAGCATACCTAGATTGTCTCCTGCCTTTCTTAAGCAAGCTAAATAACTCAGTCATTTACAGAAAATGTTTTGGAAATAGATTCTAGAAAACTCAGAATGGTTTGTAATTCACTTGTCATCAGTGATACTGTTTTAACTAAAGAGAAAATTGATGCAGTAAAACTAAAGTTCTGTTGCTACAGCTTCCTCTGCTATATTGTGTGTTTTGTAATAAGTAGAAAAGGCAAAATTAATTCTTCGTTAATTGTGATAGAACAATTTTAGGTGGTGATGAATTACTGTAAAACTGACCTTTTTGCTTACATACCTATTACACTGTGAAGGTAGAATTTATTTCTTTGTTGCAGACACACTACTCACACCCACCATATATATGAAGTTATCCAAAATGATACTAATATTTCCAAGTTTTCTCTTTGTCTGAACTCTCAGACTGAAGTTGTGCTGTGTCTCAAAATAAGAAAAGTGAGTGAAGAGGCTGAAAACTGTTGTGTTGCATAATTACATTTTATATGACACCTTAATTTTCACTTGGGCGTATGTTGATAATTTAACAAAATAGTCACTAGCATTAAAGAATTGCTGGATTTCGGAGATGTGACAGCTGATTTATGCATTGGAGCAGAAATACTTATCAAATCTACCAGGTGCAATACTTCAATATTATTTTAATTTTCTCCCTCTTCAAGTACAAGAATGCTGGTGTGATTGAACTGGAAGCCTGCGTGAAGGCAGTGAGAGTCCTTGCAATACAGAAAAGAAGCATGGAAGCCTCTGAGTTTCTTCAGAATGCAGTTTATATCAACCTTCGTCAGGTCGGTGTGGAAAGTCCAGTTATTTTTCTCTTCTTGTTTGAGAGATTATACTGAAGTATAAAAGTGACTTAGATTCAGGAGACTCCAGTTTATTTTTTTTATATCACAACCTTCCTTCTTACTAGGACTTGACTTCTGAGGATTTTCACATCTGTGAGTCTGGTTTGAAAGGTATTCAGAGTTCATCTAAAAACATGAGGACTTAGTTTGAGATTAAAGACTCTATTGGTTATTCTCCCTTGTGAAGAAAAAAAAATAATCCCATTATTATTCTACTATGGCATTGTACTAGGGAAAAACAGCTGCTTGGGACAGATCTGCAATGGATTCCCTCCCCCCCCCCCCCCCCCCCCCCTTATT
>VXBL01007578.1:315-56695 GCA_013400195.1 Aramus guarauna
ATCAGAGGGGCGCCATGCTGCAGCCCGGCTCTCGCGCAGCAGTGCCCTCTCCCCGCTGCCTTGCTGGCCTCGCCTCTAATCCCATTAGCGCCTAGAATAGCCCCATGTTATTTTAATCATCTCGCCCCCTCCTCCCCGCTAACAATGTCGGTTGTGGGTTAGCGGTAACCGAGCTGCGGAGGCAAACGCCTCACCACCTGCTGGGGCGGCCCTGTGGAGGCAGTGAGGGCGAAGGTGAGCAGGACGGTCAGCAGGAGGGCGGGGGTGAGGTGAGGTAAAGTAAAGTAAGGGTAAGTTGAGGATGAAGGTGAGGATGAGGCCGGCGGGACAGCGCTGGAGCAGGAGCAGCGCTTCCCGCCAAGGTTCCCTCAGGGCGCGGAGCGGCTGGCGAGCTGCTCCCGCCCGGCACTCCCTCTGCACCGCCCAAGCACGGGCACCGGGAGTCGTCCCCAAACAGCTGGAGAGGCCGCCGGGAAGGGAGGACAACCCGCCCCCTCTTTTTTTGCTGGTTTGTTTTTTTTTTCCCTCATGTGAGGAAAGCAGCTGAAATGTGTTTGAAAATCAGGTGGTGATTAATACAAACTAAAAGTTTTAGTGTTTTTAGAGGGGTGCTCCCCTTGAGGATACTTCAGCAAAAATAGCTGAATGCGTAACTGTAGCGGCCTTAGGCGTGACACAATTATCAGTACTACTTCAGTCTGTTCTGTGGCTTCTTTCTCAAGCTCCACACTAAGAGTGGCAGGAGACCATGGTGTTTGACAAGTGCTTTTAGAATTAATTCTGAAACGTGGCACGATACCATCAGAGACCTCTCCTCAGCGCAAACATCCCTGAGGTGAAGGGTAGCGCTTAGCTGACATGTTGATCAAAGTGATGGGAAATACTGTGGCTAGAGAGATCCTGTTTATGAAGATATTTTACAGAATGCAGATATGAACAAATCCATGCTACAGTGACAACTCTTAATTAAGATGCTGTAATGTAAGTAGTATGAATTGTAATACTTACCCAGAGTTGAGGTCCTAAGGTGGCATTGTCAGCTAGGAAAAATACTGTGAACAGCATTGTCACTTTATTGCTCAGAGATGAGCATTTCAGTGATTATTTTTCTTTTTTTTTTTTTATATTTAATATATACCTCAAGACTGTAGTAGGCTACATTCTACCTAGGCCTGTTCATTACACAGGAAGCAGAGAAGATAAATTTATTGCTTATAAGCACAACAGATTTTAATTAGAAACATAATAGTTGTATTACTGTAGTTAATGACATGGATGGTTTTGCATTTTCAGCCAGGAAATGTATACATCTGAGATGTATACAAATGTCCTGAAATTCTGTGCCACAAATTATTTAAAAATTCAAATGCCAACTCGATGCCCAGATGCTGTACATCTACAGCTCTCAAGATACTGTTAATGGGTTCTTTGTTTTTGGAGAGGTCAAGCATTGAAAGCAATGAGGGAATTAACTTGAAATGATTAGAAAGGTTGAGAAGGAGGAATTAATTTTAGTACTTAAACAATGCTAGTAGTATACTAACTGGAAAGTCTGTATCTTCTACAGACAGAACATCAAATCAGTTTGAAAACCCGTAGAGATCTTACTTTGCCTTAAAAGCAAAAACTATAAGCCCAACACATTGCTTTTGCCTTCTGTGTATCTAGTCATCATTAGCTACTGAAAAAAACACTTGTTGCCTACACAACATGTAAGAGAGCATGGGCTGGATTTTATTCTCATCATCATTAGTAGAATGCTAGCTACATTGTAATAAAAATACTCATTTACACTTGTGCAATCCTATTGAGAAAAGCATTTACACCTTGAAATGGTGGGAAATACTGACTAAAAGAATGAAGAGACGGTATTAGTTTGAATGTCACATTTCAATTTGAATGTTACACCTGTCAGAAACAAATCAATAGGAATTCCTAAATCTATTGAAATTGGCAAAACAATTACAGTTATTCCAGATTTGGCTGTATAGTTTTCAATGATTATGCTCTGTCAATCTGGTAGTAACAAATTAACTTGTTTTGTACATTTTATATATCATCTTCTGTACTCCTTGATGTGCATTACAGAGACAAAAAATGGATATTAATGAAGAAATTTTATCCTCTAATTTTAATTGGCATTATTTTCGTTTCTCTCATACCTGTTCCTTCTTAGTGTTGCTTCATTATATAATGCCTTTCAGAACATCTTACTTTTAGCACCTGTGTTTTATAGAGCTGAAAGAGTAAAAAGATGCTGTCTGTTTTGCCTCTCAGATGAACTGCCTATTTTTAACAGGTGTCAATCAGCAGCTTCCAGATGAACGTAAGCATCTGGACATCCCACTGTTAGCTCTGAGGCCTGGGTGGACCTATTAGCTGAGCTAAGTCCAAAATTTATACAGCAGATAGCCCTGCAAGAGAGGCAGTCTGAGCGTAGTTGCTGTTCTCAATGCAAACTCATTGTGTCTGATGAGATACACTCTCCGTCACTACAGAAAGTTGAAAGCTGCTTACATGTTTTTGAACCTAGCACGCACTTTAAAAACAATTTAATTCCTGTTAGATTACTTCAAGTTAATACAATTGTTTCATAGTTTTTTTGCAGTACAAAACCAAGCAGAACAATACTAATTTCTTAATTTTATTTCCTTAGGTAACTTAACTGCAGACTTTACCTCAGAACGAACTCTATAATCTATCTCTTGCTTACAGTCCCCGATGCCCCTGCCTCTTCTGAAGCCTGTCCCCACAATGACCTTCCAACATACTTCTTGGCTCAGAAGAACAGATTGTTCTTTCAGCCAGTATAAGTTACAATATTATATATGACTGCCGCACTTGAATGGATGTGTGGTTGGCACAAAGTCTGCTCATGATGGTATGTTTCTACTAGGACAGTGATGTCCTAGTAGGAGAAGATAGATGGATGGACCCTGAGAAGGTGGAGTTTAATGCCAATGCGTGTGATTTAATCTTGGCCTATACCTTGGTGGTTTTAGGTGGGGAGTAGGCTGCTCTCAGCAGTGGGAGACTGACTGGCTGCAGCTTAGAGGGTGCCACTGAGGTACTTGCACACTGGGAGCTCCCATCAACAGCTAAGAATAAGGGAGTGTAATTGTGGCGTAAAGCTATTTTCATCCTAAGTGGTGCCTCTCATTTTTTCAGTCTTAATATTATTAGAATATGTAGGAGATTCCAGGTAGTGCAAATCAAGATTTTACATCGTTATTTACGTCTGCTGATTTTAGATTTGATTTCAGTAAGCCTGTCACTGGAACAGGGATTGCAGAAACTTATCTTGCTTTCCTTTATCATTAGCGCATCATACATCTCTGTAGTGCCAGTTGTCACTAGGTGCCATCCTTTTCAAACTCTCACCTTCCTCCCTCAGTCCTGTTCTTTTTCCTGTTCTTTTTCCTGTTCTTTTTCCTGTTCTTTTTCCTGTTCTTTTTCCTGTTCTTTTTCCTGTTCTTTTTCCTGTTCTTTTTCCTGTTCTTTTTCCTTATTTTGTTCAGCAAACCTGTACAAGCTACACTGTCTGGCAAAAAGAAAAAAATAATCTTACCAGAATAAATGGCATCTTTATTAGTACTGTAGTGGCTGTGTCAGCAACCTTTGAGAGTAGATTAGGCCTTAATGACACATTTTAAGCCTTTGATTGCATTTGGTTTTAGATCGTCAAAAATTGTATTAGAACTAAAGTAAACATTAAATAAAATTGTTGCTTCTTAATGGCATATTAAATAGCATCTTTTATGTGCATTTTAGAATAGTCTTTATTTTACCGTTACTCTGCATGTAACAGAGACTTTCCATAGCATTACGTTGTCCATTCCATATAGTTGTCCATACTGTGCTATTGTGTATGCTGAAGAATTAACATTTTGTTTATTCCTAGGAATAAACCTGTTCCCCTTGCAGACTTTTACTCCAATGATTGATAAAAAAACCCCTTGATACACATGTCATATTCTGTGCTTCTGTGGTATTTAATATGATTTGAGAACTTTTTATTACACAGTTCAGTTGGTAAAGTGGCAACATTCCAGAGACTGATACAACACTGACATTAAAACATGACATTAGATGACTGATCTCCATCTCTAGTTTAATCTAAGAGATTTAGACCCCCCTCTCAAAAGAAGGTTTTTTCTGCAGTAGTTGTTAATAATATTTTCTTCTGTTAATTTGTACAGTTAGTCAATTATAATCATAATATTAATAAAAATTTATGTTAACTAAGAGCATTAATGGTGATCCTTTAGGCAAGAAATGCTACTGAAACAGCCTTTCTTGCCATTTCAATGTGTCATGCGTAAGCTTCATACATCTCCCATTTTCTTTCCAGAAATAAAAAGAAAGGGATCATAACTGTCAAAGGCAAAAGAGTTCCTTAGAATCTACAAGTATGTCAGAGGCAGTGGCTCCAAGGGTAATTTTCTCCCTCCTCAAAAGTAAGAAAAAAATGTGTGTGTGTTTGTGTGTTTCCTACCAAGACATTTACAATACATAATTCTGTGACTTTTTCTGATCTACTAGGACTTGTCTATGCTCACATTAATGTATTTATTGTATATAATGCAGAGCCTTTTTCTGGTCTATTGCTGTTTCTTCCATCAACTCCATGTTATGTAAAGATCTACAAAGATACATACAATACCATCATAAAAAAACAAACAAAAACACTCGAGGAATTTTCCCATCACACTTTACTGTGCAATTGACCATCTACAAAAGGGGAAGTTTTCACATTTCTTTGAAGTGTTTTCATGACAGGCTAGCTTGACTGGTGGCAGAAAACTATGAGTCTAAGTGGGTGTGGTAATAAACTGACAGAATGATTTAGAGCTAACTTGCATTTTCTGAAACAGTTTATCCTGGTGATTCATTTGAGCTGCCAAAATAAAAAGAGGTAAATAATTCTGCTTTGGAAGGAAAGTATGTTCACTGTGTTTTCTCAGAAAAAGATCTTCACAGAATAAAGAACTTTGACTATGGATTATCAAGAAGAAAGGGTTTGCTAGATTAAGCGATTGAAATAATTACAAGAAACTTGGAAGCAAGCAAATATCCCTGTTTCACTACAGTCAGGGGTATTTAGTGTTGGCTTCCTGTACAAAGAGTATTAGTGCTGTTCTGCCAGGTCTGATGTGGAGCTGCTTTATACTATTACTGTCAAATTTTAGGTTACTGCAAAAATAAGAATGCTATTAAAGTGAATAAATCAGGCTAGAACAAAGTGGACCTGTACTGCCCCTATGCAGTACTTTCACATTTACCCATTTCTTGCAAACTTGTAATTCTAAGATTTTACTCTTAATTAAAAAAAAAAGAAAGAAAGAAAAAAACACCGTAAGTCAAAATTATCCAAATATCACATTATGCCTGACAAGCACGACCCTCTCACAGGATAAATTAAGCTCAATGTAGAAAAAAAGTAAGCATATGCATGAATTCCTTTAGTGCTCTCTGATATGGCTTATTCATGTAGAAAACTACTGGAGGGAAGAAATCACCAAGCATACAATTTCAATGTGAGATGCAAAAGAAAAAGAAGCATAAGTAACATCAGTTCCCAGAAAAGATTCTAGGAAATAGTTTGCCATCTGCAAAACATCACAATCTCAGGACACAAATATCTAATTAATTAGTCTTACTAACTGCATATTGTTAGAACTGTGAGAGTATGTAACTGAGATGAGGTGTGACCAGACCTTGCTATCATTCTGGGATGTAGAGTTGCTAACAGCTTTCATTTTTAGGTATTATGCCTGGTGGGGAAGCCTCTAAGCACACAGTATTTTAAAAAGTAAGGGAAATTGTGAAAAGCAGGGGATAATGATGAATCCCTGAAACAAGGGTGTGAAATGCTGAAAAATAAAAATCTAGAATATTGGAGGCTGAGAAAAAAATATGTACATCTGAACTGTTACGGTAGACTTGTTATACCTCTGTGAAAAATTGGAAATGAGGACCAATTCATAAGACTATAGTCAATTGTCTGGAAAGAATACTTCCTTACATTTCCTTTACATTTTTTTTAGTTGAATAGTGAGTTCTGTGCATGGTAACTGTACACATCAGGATAAATAGATCAAAATGAGAGAATTACTAAAATTTAAGGAGCTTCTCCTGCCAAAAATTACACACATTCTTTATTTTATAGATTAGTTGTAATTCAGACCCTTATTTAGCTTCATTAATATTTTTGATTAAATCCTGATAGGAATCTTTCCACATCCATGAGATATAAAGCCTGAAGGCTAGCTGGATCTTTCATGAGTGTATTGAAATTGTTCAGAATTCTAGCTGAAGACTGTTTCATATATCTAGTTGCATATTTGCACACTTACTACAAAAATGAAAACCATATTTTTCACTTTCAAGAAGAAAGCTGTTCTCATTACAACGTATGTGACTTAACACTATACTATTTTAATCAGATTATCAGTACAATGAAAATGAATGTAATAGGATTTACTATAATTAGAGACAAGTGTACAGTAATCTACTATGAAAAGAATACAAAAATGTTGGTGAAGCTCATTACAGGGATATTTTTTACGCTATTTATTCATTTATTTTTTTCAATCACGCTAAGCCTGATTTTAATGAGATTTTTTTTGACAAAACTTTGATCAAACAACTCCATCCAGAAGGGTTAGGAATAGTCAAGTATTGCTCTTGTCTGGGACAGAGGGAAGTGGAATTAAATACAAACAGGAAAAAAACCAAAGGACTACAGGCTACTCATTTCATCGTCCTGTCTGGATAAAAGATAAAAGAAAAACAAAGAGTATAAATGATAAAATAGTGATAAACAGGACTTTTACAATATGGATGAAGGAATCAAATTTGAATTTATGGTTTTAAGCCTATAAGTGCTGAATATTTCTCAATATATACCAAATGTTCCTGTAATTCCAGTATAGGGAATCCTACACAAAATTTTGGTGCAGATTGCAGATCTGTTTCCCAAGTGATTATACTGTTATTATATACTTGTCTCTTGTAACATCCTGGTAGACCATAAAACTTGAGATACACACAGTAAGCCTAGCAGGTAGGAATTAAAAAATGAAAAGCTAACAAAAAATGATAGCTAAACCTAATAACAAAAGTTCTGATGCTGCAGGAAACTATTTTTGTGAGTATCTGGAGCTACACCTGGTGAAAGAATCAGCTTGAACATAACAGATTGAAGGATTGGTTCCTACCATGTTGCTTTTGCTTTCATCAGTAATTGGCTCATGTCATACCTTAGTGACATGGTATCTGATCCTATTGGAGACATATGGTTAGATTTTAAATATGGTAGTGGGTTACAGATTGCATCTACAATATTTTCAGAAATCCAATATGACTATTTTCAAGGGCAAAAGCTATTCATGCTGTTAAAAGTTGTCAAGATCCAGTCTTGTAGTCATTGAATTTTTAATTTTAAAAAACCAGCAAAGGTAGCATTTGTAACATTCCAAGGAAATACAGCCTGTGTGTGTGTGTTGTGGGGGGGAAGGCTATATATGTTATATATATATTTATATATGAGAGGTGTAAAATCAGCTTAAAGGAGCTCTTGAGCCAAAGTTTAAAAAATATTTCAATTTCTGAGAGCCTAACTTCAGACAATATATTATATGTCTGACCAGATATCCCAAATTCTTGTTCAACTTTGAAAAAATTAGTCCAAACTAATATAAAATATTTTTAATAAAACAATGTGATAAAAAATTTAAATATGTCATTAAAATAATCAACAACTGGATCACATTCTTTCAGAAATATGGAAATTAGGATATAAAACTTTTTTTCTCTTTAGTTTCCTTCAAGACCATCTAATACAAAATAATGAACAGATCTGTTCATTACAGATACAGGTATTTTTGAATATCAAACATGTATTTTTTTTACTTCAATGACTACATAAGGGATTTACAATCCTCTCTCTTCTTTTACTAACTGGTATCAAGACTTTTCCAGAGTCTAGTGAGTTATTTATAAATGATAAAAATTCAGGTGCAGATTAACAATCTTCCTACAAACCAGATTTTTGTAAAATACAAGCAATTTTCTGTCCTCTGCATCAAAGAAGACACAATCAATTCTAGCTTCCCTTATACACTGCAGTTATTGCTACTTTTGGCATAGATGATCTGGCTCTGAATTTGCTGTGAGTAGACCAATTTTTTTTTTAATTGCCTCAATATAAAAATAAAACTGCCTTTATGACATTCTTGATGTTACACTATCAAATTGCATAAGGCCTTAACATCCTGGAGAAAACACATGAGTAACAAAAGGGAAAAAGAGAAGAATTAAAAAACTTACTATTCTTCCCTTGATACAGTTTTGGGTTTGGTCTGTGGGATGTAGTGTGTTTTGGTTGGTTGGTGGGTTTTAAGCAAAAGAATGAGGTAAAGTAAATAATGCACTACTAAGATTTTGTCTGGTAAGGTGAATAGACTTCAATCACCTTTTGCTGTTATGGCAGTTTATATAACATTTTTCTGACCAGTTCAGCTTCTCTTGGCTGTTTTTAGATGTTAACATAACAGAAGAATGTACAATACTGTTGTACGATGTTTGTTTAACCTAAAATTGGTCATCACATTAGTACTCTCTAATACTGAAATATTTCTACTTCCTAACATATTCCAAAAATGATTCAAAAGATATGAAATGAAGTTGTATTTTAATACACTCTCTATCCTTGTCCTTTGTCTCTCATTATTTAACATTTCTGCTTGGAGCATCCAAAGAAAAAGCAACACCCTGTTAGGGTCAGGTGTACTCAGACGGCATAAAATAACAAGGCCACCTCGAAGTCATCATTTTATGCCATGTGAGGGCCTGGTAGTGTCGTTTAGCCCATGCATTTTGGTGAGTGTTGGAAGCAGTATTTCTAATGAATGTTTTCCCGGAGCTGACCTGGATAGTATCTGTCCCGAGATCTGTCATGCTGTGATCCGCACTGCTAGAATGCCAGCATACACCCCATTAACAGTTACAGTGTAATTGCTCTTCTCCATATAAGCTACAACCTTTTTTTCTCATTGCACAGTAGCAGGTTTGACAGCTCACTTGCTCTCTTGCCAGCCAAGCAATTTACCTACCATCTGCATGTAAAGAGCACCCAAGCAGTTATGAAACTGTCTGGTTCTTACTCAGCACTGTGGTTTTTTGGGAGCTACTCGTTGGTTATCCGATCTTTGTAGCAGCAAGACAGGATGCAACAAAAATGAAAATAAAGCTCTGGGGTTTATTACTTTAGTTTTAGTTAAAGAACCCTACTTTTTGATTCTTTGAAAATTCCTCAATAACATACAAGGGACAAATTTTGAAGATTAACTAAGAGAGCTGTAAATAGAGATCTCTCCTGGCACCCTAAACATCTCTGCAAATCTGTTAAATTTATTGCAGTAGTGCAAACTCTTCCTCAGAACCATCTGCACCACTACTGAGATTTGAAAACCAGAACACACCAAAAAAAGACCATTGCTTAATGGATAACGAGCGAGGACATTCCCAAACCTGCTGCACTTATCTTCAAGTCAACTGTCCAAGCAGGTAGAGCACATATTCATTGGTCTCACTCCCAAGTGAAGAATATAAATGTTACAGAAGCTCACTGCATTTCTCTGAAGAAAATCAGCTGATTTCTCACACAAATCTAGTGTGATATTCCTCCTCCAAAACTTTGCCTGGACCTTTGTGACGAACAAATAGAATGAATAAAGCAGTGACCAAACACCAGAACAAATAAATAGCAGTGAATATTCAAATGGAAATAATGAAACCAAGCTTCATTTCTGCTCACGTAGCCAAAAGTGATGATGGTCCACTTATTGTGAGTGACCTTGCAGTGACTGGAGATAGCCTTTTGCAGCGCTGGCAGTACACTGACACTGAAAGAAAACTCATGGATCTCCATAGAAGACAGAAGACATAGTGTTTGTAGGAACAAAGCAAAAATACCAACACTTGCAAGTAGTCACTGCAAAATGCATTCAGTCTGGTGATCTGTGCATGTCATTGTGACAGCAGCAATAAATCACTAGCTCTGCAACTGTTTAGAGGGAAGGTTTCCTGTGAACCTCAAGCCAAAGATTAAGGTGGGTCATGTTGTGTTGGATTCACTCCTTTCAATAGATAAGTTTCTGGTTATCTTATTATGTAAAGAAGATACATACCATCTGTCTTGGGCATTTATGAAATGTTATCACTGCGGTATCTACACTGTGACTGGAACAGAAATAGTCTCTGCTCTTGCCTTCCTTGTATTGTGAACACATCTCTAAGTAATCTATTTTATTTTTAAATGACATCTTCTGTGGCAACTTCTGAAAGCATCTCTGTCTTAGCATTGTGCTGTGCCTTTTATCTGATCATAATGATGTACTAAATACCTTCAGTTCCTACTGACTTCTGTAAATTTTGACAACATAGTGCTGCTTTACCAGAATAAAAATTTAAACTGACTTACTCAGCTTTGATCCCAGCAATTCAAAATGGGTGGAAAGCACACTAAGAAAATAGCAGTGGGATCGAGTTGTTCAGTGGCAAGGAAGAAGAGTTCTGTATAAGCATCCCAATGCTATTCTGGTTGCAAGAAATTTTATTCTTTTGATGGATTTAAAAACAGGATAGTACCAATGTCATTTCTCAGTTACTCTTCATCGTACTTGATGCAGACATCTGACATCTCCTGACAAATCTGATGCTCCAGAAGCTCAGCTTCTTTCTGGTGAATTATATTGCAAATACAACCAAATTCAAGGTCATAGCTAAGAATCTGAGTGAATATGATTAAATTAAATATAATGCATAGAATCTCATTCCCATTTCTGTCATCTTCAAATTTATACGAGCCTCTCTGAAGGAGTATAATGGTGAATAACACCAATCTTGAGACTGATGAATTTCTGGGGGAGTTGGCTACAAGAGTTATCTGAACCTTCATAAAATCTTAAGATTTAATTTGCATTTTCTTTGCCATAGGTCTTTTACAGTACAAAGAACATCAGTTTGAGAGATACTGCTTTTGTCTTTACAAATGCATTGTCATACTACTGTGCAAATAACACCTAACAGGCACCAATGACAAACATTTCTGCTCTTCTTCTTCTAACGTGCAGTACATACTCTTATCACCTTTTGTCTCAGTCTGTATTTGTCTGAATCTCATTAGCATGCTTTATTCTAGCAACCAGCTATTTGCCCTTTGAACTCAATTGGCCTTCACTGGATGGAACACAAAGACAGTATTTTCTGCTATTTTTTTATCAAGGCACCTTGAACACGCATTCTTGTTCTTCGCATATTTTTTGGCTAACATTAAATCAAAAGAGGCTAGTATGGAAACAGCCCATATAAAAGCCCTGTAGATTTCATCTTCACTTCTTCTGCAGGCCCAACACTGAAACATCTTGAGACATTTTCAGAGAGTTTGTTGCTAGCTTATGATGTGCTTCCTTTTTTGATGCTTCCCCTCCAATATCATAAGCTAATTTTTTCTTTGCAGTCTGTTGGAAGTGTTCTAGAAACAACTAAATTAATCTTCTATCACCTACACAGAGTGACAATGCTGTCTTCCATTAGTTTAGCAGCAGCACTGAAGTTACTCATAAATCGTGCTGTGCATTTGACATATAGCCAACCACCAGAATAAGCAAACTCACCCCTCCCCAGATATTATTCCTTCATTCTATAACTTCATTGTATATACTAGACACTGCAAGTTTCTGTGGTACATATACTTATTTTTATGTACCCTTGTCAACACAGAGAAAAGAGGAGTTCCATCACCTGGCTTGCACATGCCAATTTTCCATAATCTTATGACTAATTAATGGCAACACACATAATTGAGCTCTGTTTATATGAACAAGGTTTACAGGTGGTTTATAAAGATACTCTGCCTTTTTTCATGTTAGTTTGTAGAAGGAATACACATCCTCTTACCTGTGTTTCAATAATAATTATTGGTAAAGTTATGAGGAAATTCAAATAAAGAATAGAACAATATTAAAGGGATAAGCAAACCCAGGAAATCAGACAACTTCGAAATGGAATTTTAATTATTTTCTTGTGCCTGCCTGCTGCATATTGTCTTTATTTTTCTATGTCTCTACTAATAACAATGGCATATTTGCTCGTGTAGAGGAAGCCAATGGGCAAAAGTCGTATGTAGCACATGTTTCAAAAGGCCACAGAGTGAGATAGATGTGTATGTAATCCTATTTTCCTTTATCAGGTAACCATCATGTCGCTGTATGTGTGTAGCAACAGATAGCATAGTATACAACATATACATTCTGTAACTGAGGAACACATCAAGCAAAACTCAACTGTGCCTACTTCTAAAAGAGCTGCCTATATTTCTGCTTAGCTGAATAGACAGGGTTTATTTGCAGGCAGTATTTACCATTACTGTTGGGGATGGTTGGAGGAAGGCAAGGGAAAGATCTAGCCATGTTTAAATATCCTATAGGTTTTCTTATGTCTTCCATGGGTTGATTAAAATCCTGTGTTCCTGCTTGTTCGTTATCCTTTATCCCTTACAGAAGGAGCACGCGGCAATAATTTGCAGCAAGATTTTTATGTAAGTGTCCCCCTTACATGGGTTTTATGCAGAAGGGAAACATATGGTTCTGAAAGAGCGTTAATACCCAGGTACAGCTGGTCTTTGAAGATTTTAAGTGATCCAGATAAAAAGAATGAGCAAATGCCTCGCAAGGGAGACTGTGGCTGTTCTGACACTGTTCTTTGTCACAATTGTAACACTTATAGGGAGATGTCCATGGAGACCTAAGAATAGAGTGGGGATTATATTGGCAAAAGAAAAATAGACATATAAGCAAGTAAGGCAAAAATAAACCTCTCAACCTGGCCAGCAATGGAGAACTTAATCACAGTCTACCAGGCTGGCAGCAAAGAAAAGCAAGCAAACTGATTAATTCATCTATTGTTATTAGTTAATGCAACAACCTAACATTTCTCCATGACAGCAATGTCTCTGTGCCAGGTTTTTATTATCCTGCGGCACTGGCACTCTTAAAATTCCTATTACTCAGAGTTTACATTGATTTAAAATGGAGTTTTGTTTGCTGGATATGAAGAGAGCTATCACAAAAAAATTTAGTGTCAGACCTTAAGTGAGAATCAGCTTTGTTTTCTCTTCAGAAGTCTCATTGGATTTAAAGACAAGTCACTTTTAAAGAAGGAACTATCTAAGGCACCAGATTTATTTGAGAAGCTGATCCCAAATAACAATGCTCAATCTTTATTGTTATCATACAGAAATATAATATAGCCCCAACCATACTTAATCAGGCTTCATTACTGCATACTCCAGAGTCCCAAACAGAAGTGCCAGAAGCTGAGACTGAGACTAGACACTGTCATTAACTGCGATTGCGCAGGGAAAAATTCCCCAGGGTATAATCTGTTCCCGGGAGAGACTAGATTACCAAAGGGATAGGGAATAAACTTGATACAGAGGACGTGAAATTCAGGACAGAAACTTCACAACAGAAGGTTTAGGAAACCTGCAAAATTTATGAAACTCCTATAGTTTCATGACTGCAAGAGGTAAATTAAAGGAGCAGGAGAAAGTCAGGAGGAAAGATGGAAGAGAATTGCATAATCCATTCAGAGCTCTGAGAAGAGAAGCCTTTCAAAGTCCCACTGAGATCGGTAGCAAATACAAAGCTTACTGTTAATACAAACAAGAAAGCTAAACCACAGACTCAGAAGCTATGGGTGAAGTCTGGATAAGACATGAAGTTTTATTTGGCAGGACTTCTCAAGGTAAAAATCCCATTTCAGAAATAATCCACTATCCCATCTATAGTTGCAACATCAATGAAAATGAAGTTGCTAATACAAAGTAAACATATAAACCCATCATTTTCTCTGAATTCTACAGAAAGAATATATGTGGCTAAGGTGAAAATCTTGTCCTGGGGCTGTCACTGGATAACGTGTCCCTAACTAGAAGGATTAGAACTACCATGACATAAGAAATCCTAAGCTAATTTGGAAGCAGAACAGCTGAAGAAAGGCTGTTCAACAGAAGTTGGAATTAGAGCGAGAGGTTAAATTGCTTCAGATTCTTTCTATCTGTGCTGATGTTGGTGCCAGATGTGAAAGTCTGGGTGAGATAACCATCTTTCCAAACCACCAAATCTTTTGTAAACCAGGAAGTTTAGGAGGCAAGATCACAGATATTGTATCTCGGAGTATAATAAGAAAAAGTTCCTTTTATTCTTCTCATATAAGATTATTGCAAGAAAAAAAGAAAAAAAATAATGTGGAGGGATGTACAGCCTTTTTTTTTTTTTTAATCAAAAGATACTGAGCACAAATCAAAAGTTTAAATTATGGTTGTTACTTTAAAGTAGCTAAAAGTTGCTTCACAGATTTTTAACAAAATATGTCCAAGGACTAAATACAGAAATATGCTCGACTAAGTAATTTTGCAAACCAAAAGCAATCAGCTATGGTGTGCCTGAAGTAGGTCCAAGTTGCAGTCTTGTTCTCTAATATCTGCATAGGTATTTTATAATGTTATAGGTTATTAAGCATGTCGCTGTATAAAAATATGCAGAAAGGTTGGCTGCTCATAGATCATACAGCGCAAAGAGATACTAGCTACATAACAAATTAGTAACAGCTGGATGATTTGGAACCAGAAGGCCTAAGATGCCAGTACAGGGCAAACTTCACTCAGTTTACGAAACAAGACTACTTTACCTAGGGCAATAAAACAATGCCTCTAGATTGGATTTTGCAGAACCTGGGGCTCCCTTGTGAAACTGCATGATAACTTAGTCATGACAAAGATGCCACAGGATCAGGGAGCCCAGCAGAGAAATTCTGCTGCCTGGAAAGATTCTGGCTTGAGAAATCCTGATCACTTGTAGAGTTGAAATGAAATTAATAGATGAATTAAGCTTCAGGTTACAAAATTAAAAAAGGAAATCTATGCTTTAGGATGTCTTTAGGAATATTTTGATTTCTTTAAGAACCATTTATCTTTAGAAAGATTTCATTGTATGAAGTGCTGAAGATTTTCTGCTTTTAGATTTTCTTTTGTGGGTGGGTTTTTTCAGTGGACTCTCTAGCTTTAATGTCATATTTCAAAAGAAATTTTCTTGCTGTCTTTTGCGCTTTCGCTTTGACAGCCATCGTTGCTGAGTAATGCCCAGGGTCATACTTTTGAAAAGCAAATTCTTCCTTTGCAACATTGCTGCAGGACCTATGGCAGATTGTATATCAAGAGGATGGGGCACTTGTCCTTTTATAAGATATAGGTTGAATTCTGTAAGGGATGTGTCTGGCACAGGAGTTAGATGCAGATCCGTAAAGAAATACAAAAGGGAAAATCAGCAACTGTACAAATTGGTTTAGGAACATATACACATGCATTCACATGTATATACAATTTTGGAATATTAAGCAAGAAATGCATTAAATGTAAGGTAATTTGTTTCACCAGAAAACATACAGCAAGCTATTAGTCCAGGTCATCACTTGCTTGGACAAAACTCCAGACCAAGCCAAAATCTTCGCCACAGAGTGCAGAAAGCTTCAGCTGAAGTCAAAATAGTTGACCCAAGGTATCAAAGATAAATTTAGTCTGGATAAAAAGTCCTGAAATAATGCCTAAATAGCAGTTATTTTCCTAAGAGAATTTATTACGAGAACAAAACTTACTTGAAAAAAAAAAAGTTGTCTCACATCCCTTGGCAGAACATCAGATATTTTAGTAAAATACAATCATTTTCTCCTGCAACAAATTTCTACCCTTAAGAAATCTTAGTACAAAAAGTCCATAGCGTTCAACCCATATTTAGTGACAAAGTCCGACCAATGTCTCTAATGGGATGCTTAGCGTAAATACAGCATTGCAGAATGATTGTCCATTTCATTCATTGCTAAATCCTGCTTCCACAAAATTAATAAATTCTATTAATTGCAAGGAAAGCAGAAGTGGGCCTTTAATCACATGATGATTCAAGAGATAATCCTTGTTAGAGAGTAGGTCTGCTACCACTGAAGGTGACAGATTAACAAATCCTGACTTTGATGGTTACTGGTTTTTCAATCATATGTCAAATCTTTAAAAGGACCTTAAAATTTTCCCTATTTATAATTTGATTTCTACTCCCTAGTTTTGTTCCAGCATTTTAGTTCAACTGGTTTTATGGTTGTCCAACATAAAATATGACTAGTTAGTGTATGACATGTTACCTTTGCAATGTATGAACATATTTTGATTTCTACAGCACTGAGTCAGCATTGTGATGAGTTAGCATTTATATTCCCGACAGCTGTTTATTCCTCTCAATGTAATTTCAGAGATAAATGTCCAGAAGGGATTTGCTGCCCCAGATCTATCAGAAAGCATATTTAAGATATTCTGTGGTATTTACATCATAAAAAAAATAAAAATTATTCAGTAATGCTAGGACAAAAAGTGTTTAACATTAAATAACTAATATAAACCTTACTATGTAATTTTTAAATACAATCTAGTAAAAAGTCAAAGTATTTTTATTTTCTATGCAAAATCACATAAATGGTTTCCAGAGACATTATAAATTTAAGAAATATACTGAAATTTCCAATCGGTATTTCTATTTTTTTCCTTTTATTTAGAGTTGAGAAGAGCCTTGAGAAGAAAAGAAGAGACAGGAACCAGTGCACATAAAGGACCAAACTGTTCCTGGAGCAGCTGATTGATTGTGTCTCACTAAAGCCATGGGACTAGTTGGCACAGTGGAACACAAATCTTGATAGAAGGCAGAACCATTAGACAAGGATTCACTGCGTTCTGAAATTCTTCAGGTAATGCTGCAGGGTTATTTTGGCAAATATGGTATAGGCTATGGTCATTCATATACTGTCATTTTTTATCTACTTTTTTTTGTTGTTTTAGTCTTCCTGTAAAGCAATGCAGATGGTGCAGAGTAGCATAGATTTTATTTTCCTGCACCAGCCCGATTGACTCCGTAGAGTGCGCTCCCTGTGTTACCACAGCTGCCTTATCTTTGGATTTTAGTAAGAGTAAACTCTTTCTAGGAGATGTTTCTTCTAAACACTCTTCTGTTAGACCTGGGTTTACAATATGGCAGGGAAATTAAAGTTGCTGTTACTGAGATTATAGAAATGTATGTTATCAATGCAAAAATAAAATCCAGTTCTGAATCCCATTAAATTAATGATGTTGAAGATGGCTGGTGGCAATGAATTCTACAGATTACTTATGATTTTGATAAAAGAATTAAAAATTATACTTAATTGCTGTGGTGTTCTCTATTCTTTCCAACTTCATTTTTTCTTGTCTCAAGACAAAAAGTAAAAAAGGGATTCTCAATAAAACTTCACTAGAAGTCCAATTCATATCCTCTATTACTTACCTTTCATCTTTTCCTACTCTCTAGTCTAAATCAAACAGTCCCTTTTTTCAAACTCAGGTAAAAAGATATCTTTGCTTATTAAAGTAGTAATAAATATTGCCCAATTATTTTAATTTTATTCTTATTGAATTTTTATTTCTTTCTTTCTGTGATAGAGCAAAAAGAACAGTGAACATATTACAGAGGAGAGTTTTCCAACAGATTTTTTCTGCACCCTGATATTTTGTTTGCTCTTTTGGCTGCTAAAGATCACCAATCATCAGTTCTCGCTGAGCTTTCTATATTACTGGCAAGTGCTTTTTCTTCCTCCCATGCTAACTATAAATTTAGAAATAAAGATAATAGACCAAATTAACTTGCAGGCAATTCCATTCAGCTCAGTTATAACTGTGTCCGTAAGTGAACAGACAAACCAATGTATAAAACCATCATGGTTACTACTCGAGTAAAGTAAGACTTTTAAAAAACAAGCAGTACTTTTGATGCTAAACACTTTAATAAAACACCAAAACCTCAATGTTATTACCCTAGGACTTTTTTTCCAAATCCTTACTTATGTCAATAAACAAGGTTAAACAAGAGGTGAAAATCTTCATCCATATTTACCATTAAAACTTAAGCTATGGAGCAGACTTTATTGTGAAAAAAAAACCAAACTGTCTTTAATCTAAGCATTCAAGAACACTTATATGGCTGTGACATATGCACCATTAAAAAAAAAAAAGTGTAATTAGAAGATAATAATCTCTTTCATCTATTAATGAAAATTTATTTGGGCCATTTCTGTACAAGCATTGCATTGCCAATGCAGACTAATGTATAGCGTTCCCAAAAATCATTAAATTTATCTTGAGATTGGACAGTGGTTAAAAATTTTTTGATCCCTTCTAAAATCAATTCATAATCCAGTGTCTGCATTTGTCAGTTTTCTTCTGGCTTTGTAAAACCTGCTGAAGATTGCAGTGCCTGTACTGTAATTTTGTATATGCATGTTCAACATTCCACTTAGATTTAAAAGTGTAGTGAAGAATGGGCATCAGGGTCAAGATATTTGTATAAAAGGTGTTCTAAGTTTAATGCTTTGCTTTATTCCCGTATTTGTGGATAGTACAATTTCTTATTTATAGCGCAGTCATAAAAGATGTGGGAAAAAAAAGTAATTTGATTGATTGAAATGCTGCTTTAAGTGATTGTGTATATAGCTCTCTTCCCCTTGAGAAATCATTAGCTTGCACAGTAAACATATACTATCACTGCATATACTTTCACTGCAAGAACTCTAAAAACTTTGTGCTCAGATTCACAGGACTATTCATGCAACATCCAACACAAAAGTTTCCCAAACACTGTACAATATATATTGTGAATGATACCAAACACAACAACAATGATAATATTTATTATTTTTTTTTTGTAAACTGAGTATCTGTTTCTGGATAATATTGTTATTAGTGTTATTTATATGACTTCGGTGCCTGGAGTTACCAAGTGAGACTGATAAACGTGTATTGCAACCTAGAAATGTTTACAGTCTGCTATGACAGAAAAGTCTAAATGATATTATTACCTATAGCTTAATACATTTTTTTTCCTCAGCGTGCAAGCAGACCATATACCAACAGCACTCTTAGAAGAAATATTTTTATGGCAATTTTATGATTCAGTGCTGTTGGGATGGAGCTGTAGCAAGGAGTATGTAAATTTACAGAGAGGTAATATTTCTAAGTGCAGCCAGTTCTTAAGACAGAATGCTTCTGTGAGAAGTTTTTACTAAGATGCAGTCATTTTGTTATGATCTCTTACTCAAGGACTGGTTTAAATGTAAATTAAGTGATGGCAAGACTATATGCATATTCCAGCTGACTGATCAGCACAGTAACAGTGGGTATGCATACTACCAAATCCACTTCCTCTCACAAATACCTGTTCTTCTGTTTTATTAATCTTTACCAAAACCCCTCACTTTTGTGAGAGGAAACCATTATAGAAGGGAAGAATCATCTTAAGAGGAGAATATTGGGTGTGTGGCTGGCTGGCTAGACAGGCAGCTGTAAGGCCTGATCCCTTTCTCTGTGTTCGGGCTTCTATAACAGTGCAAAGTGTACCTGGGAAGCATACATAATGCAAAAAGGCTCTCTGGATAGTGAAGAGGTGGCTTAATATGCATATAGTTGCCCCATCACAGCTCCCAGATTATGGTATTTAGCTGGATGACTGCTGTACTCTGATGCTTTCTGACACAAAGAACAACCTTTTAGGCATTCCTAGCCAGGAATAGCCACAAATAAGTTAGAGTAGTCTGAGGCTGCACTAATTAACTGTAGAAGCCAGAAATTAGGGAAATTCAAAGATCAGAAAAAATGTTTTCAAGGCCAAAAGCTACCTTCATCCTTCTTCTGGTTTTGCTGCAAGCAGAATCCAGGGAGAATAGATAACTGGGTTCTGGATATTTTGAGGCATGAGATACTGTGTCAGGAAGCATGCTTAATGCATTGCTATGGTAATGGTTACCACAGTTGGTATCTTTTATGGAAAAAAGTGTGTAAGTGTGGTTAGCTTACATAAGCTACTGCTACTTTAGTCAGAAGTGCCCGTTAGTTATCTGTAATATCTTAGAACTTGTCATATTTTACATTTTGTGTAGCAAAGGTAGCAGTTTACAGAAGTGAGAATTTATGTAGATGAAAATGCAGGTTATAACCCTGAGCTGAGCAGGCTACTAAAGAAAGTCTTGTCTTTATTATGATGTACTATATTTACAGTACAATTAACTACAGTATCTGATAACTTCTAATGTGCCAACAGTTGCGAGCAATTCCCATAACAGACTGGAAAGCACTTTTTATGTTCTTTCTAAAATGGAAATCTCCAAAATGACTCATGAAAGACAGTTGTTCTGACCTCTTTATTTGCTTTTCTCATCCTTCATTTCTCTTTTACACTTCTTTCTACTGCTGACTATAGCCATGGCTTATTTGTTCCAGGTTCCAAACTGAGATGAGCAGCTTCCTGTCAAATAAGGCAATGCTACTGGACAAATTGACCTTGACATGACTGCTGTGATGCCAAAAGCCACAAGCTAACTGGTAAGAATTGTTAGGTATGTCAATGCTAATTTTTATTGTTGATGCATGTCATAAAAATATCAGGTGGTAAAGCAGCGTAACAGTGCGGTACCTTGGCTCATCAAAATCTAATCCTCTTGAACTTCAATAAACATTTGGGATCAGACCTAATGTGCATAAAACATTTTTCTGTATTAGCTCCCAATTTACAAAACATGTTCGCACTAAAAATACATGCAGAATTGGGGATGGCACCCTCACAGCAGTAATACTGGCAATGACTTGGGCATGCCAAGTAGCAGATGTTTGGAGGAAGCCAGTCAAGGTTTTGTCTCAGTAATTGCTGGCAAGAAATGGCTGTTCCTGCTTTTCTTGATCCTTGATTGCATTGGCTCAATACATCCTCTCTTGCAGAATACCCTCTATAAGGAGGTGCATAATACATGGGAAATTTCTATTATAGATTCTTCCCATGTAATTTCATCAGGAGAGCAGGATTTGTTTTCTATTTCCAATGCTGCTCTGAATCATTCAGATGTGGAGAAAAACATGACTGTTCATGAAGGAGCTCTGTATTTCCATTCCAAGCATGTCCTTTGAAGCTCTTTTGAGGACTAACTACTTCTCTAAAGAATCCTTGGAAGTAGGAAAATGTGAGGTAGAATAAACGAGAGCACCAGGCTCCGCTTTTTCCTTTCTAGTTGCTATTTTATAGAAACACCTATCCTCCCAACTTCTTTCCCCAGACAAAAAACAAGAGTTTGGGAAGGGGAAAGAAGGATAGTAGTATCCTGTAAGCCTGTGAGCCTACTTTCAGAATAAAGGGAATGAATTTGAGCATACAGAATTGCTCTGTACAGAATACAGGGTAAAATCAATCCTGTTTTAAAAACACTGCACGGCATGGGCAACACTGAGGGTTGGCTGGAATGCTGCTTTACATTTGTACATGAGATTTACTACATCAGTAGTGTAAAGATGATTACAGGTAAGAAATTACAACTATGTTTGAATACTGTTGTGTCTGGATATTTCCTGTTCATAGTTAAAGGGGTCTCATTAGGAATGGGTATATTTCAGATTCCCTAGACATTTGTTTAAATATTAAAAAGTTAATGAATCACAGCAACATGACAGTCCTGTCTGATACAGCATGGACTTACTGTATTTACTAGGATTTTAATGTGGTTTCTGTAAAGTGCTACCTGGTGCATTCTGGTACATATACTAAAAGTACAGTGACCCTCATTTCTGTCTTTGGATGGAGCCTCTGGTTACTCTGAACTACCTGCTGAGTGGCTGATTTTCATTTGTCTTACAAATTACTCACTAACAAAAAATGAACAGTGGCACATCTAAGGACCCTTTAATTTGGAGAACCTCCTTGTCAATGTCCTACTGCCATTGCCAGCCTGGCCTGGCTTTTCACCACACCAGGAAGAGGGGGAAGCTTGACAAGGGGGATCCAACTCACTGTGAAGCCATTTCCTTTTCCTTATCCTGTCATGTTGCTGAACAAAGCACAAGGAGGAGGACCTAGCAGCTCCTTGGACACCTTTTAGAAGCAGTGGGTGCTGTCATGTTCAGTGTACCCAGCTTCAGCCTAGTTTCCCATACTTGCATATCTGATCCTTTAAGTCTCACTCTTTTTTTCCTTTTTTATCTCCTTCCATAATCTGTTTCTTTTCCAGAATAAAGAGTTCCAGCCTGCTCAATTATTTTTCCTATAGAAACCATTCCATCCCATGTGTTTCATCATCATTGCCTTTCTCTGAACTTTTTCTAGACCTAATGTAATATTTTCAAGATGCAAGCACCAGAACAGCACACAGTGTTCCAGGTGTGAGCAAACTGTGGCACTATAGACTGGCATAATTATATTTTCTGCTTTGTTCTTTTTTCCTTTCCTAACAATGCCAAACATTTGCATTCTTGGACTGCTGCCATGCACTGAGGTGATGTTTTTATGAAACTATCTGTCATGATCCCAAACTTTCACTTCTAAGTAGTAACAGGCAGCTCAGAGCTCATCGCTTTATTCATAAAGCCAAGAACACTTTTGCCCACATACATCATTTCACATTCATCTACACTAAATTTCCTCTGCCATTTCGTTACTCAGTCACTTAGTCTTAAGGCCCATCTACAGTTTATGCATTCAGCCCTCACACTTCCTACACTGAGTAACTCTGTATCCTCAGCAAACTTTTCCACCTCAGTGCTAAGACCTTTTTCTAAACAATTTTTGAGTTTCTTAAGAATCAATTCCCTGTAGAATTCCACTGATAACTTCTCTCTGTATTGTCACTATGCTGACATGGTTGAATGTTTGGGAGGGGGCATGATTATGGTGCTGGGGAATGTGGGATTCAGCACTGGTCTATACGGAGCTGTGTCCCCCTTATCTTAGACTTCATGCATAAGAATCATTTGCAGGACTGTATTATGCGCTGTCTCTTGCAATGGCATGCCAGCTAGAACTAATCAACTTGATCTGTGACTTCTGGTTCATCTGTGCCTGACACACTGGTCAGGAAGTGAGGGGATTATTTGGCATTTCCCAGCAGTGGAGGACTGTGTGTTTTCTGTGAAGATTCTGCAGTCACTGAAGTCCTCTCGAAAGGGATTTTTTTCTATATGCAGTCCAGCCCTATGGGCTTTGCTTGTCATGTGATTTGACCCCCATGTTACATGTTACATATCCTCCTTCCTGTGATCAAGTACATGAAGTCTCACACCTAAGAAAGAAGAAACTTCAGAAGTCTAACTTCTAGTAGGAGGTAGGATGCTAATAGTCTTTGCCAAATCAATGCATCAGGGCATAGAAAAAGACTCCAAAAGAGTATTTTGTTTACCACATGCAACGAAGGAAAGGCCATATTTGTCGCTATGCCTTTGAAACATCATAGTTACATTTGTACTGGTTGGTAAGGAACATAGACTCATTAAGTGATATTAGCAAATCAAACCAAGAAATGCTTCTAAACCTCTTCTGTGTATCCTCTATATTTGTGTGTGTGTGATGTCCAGGAAAACTAAGCAAACAAATCATCACTACTAAATTTTATTATATTGTTGCAGTTCTAAATAATCATTCGCAGCAATAAGTTCAAATAGGTAGGCAAGGAATTTTTTAACAACTGTGATACAGTACCATCTAGTGGCCAAATTGAGCAGGACTGGATCAGAGACTGGTACCTTAAGGTTTCTGTAGTAACTGCCAAATGCTGCAGTTACTGCTTGAGTAGTTGTTGTTATTATTCAGAAAGCATCCTTCTGCTTTTAATAGATATGTAACTTACATTTATAAGCATCAGACTGCCATCTTACAGAAAAATACAAGTAATTCTTTTGTGACTGCTAGACTATGGTGCCTTGTCAGAAAATTGGGTCTTTGTCCTCAGCAGTGCTGAGATTAAGGCATGAATTTAATTTTTTTGATTGTGCTCCCTGTGCTTTTACCAAGTTTCTGAAGGAACAGAAAACACATGCCAAAATGCCATAAACATTCTAATTCCTAAATTAATAATGATATTTAGAGGTGTCAGATGCCAATATATGGCTGTGCAAAAAAATTGTAAAAATCTGGTGCTGTGGCTTAGCTCTGCACTTCTTCCTGAGTAAATGCTGTTTACACAATTTATACACATTAATTTTTATTATCTAAAGCAAAGCAGTGACTGTCTCCTTTCCAACAGGACTTAGAATTAGCAGTGAAGTTTTGCCACACTTAAACTTTTTTCCAGTGCAAAATGTTGAATTTCAAATGTTGAAAACGGATTTATTAAGAGCTGTAAAATACAGTTCCAACAGATTCAGAAAGGTATATCCTACAATAGAACAGAGCCATTCCAAAATTTTAAACATAAGTGGGAAATCCGTAAAGCAGACTTCAAATACAAATGAATTACATGCACTATAAAGCATGTATACACACAAACATAATCCATTTACATGAAAATAGAAAAGCTGCATGCAAAAATCTCTTGTTGCTCACAGCATGAAAATAAATGGCTTGTGTTGTAACAACTGCAAAAATAGTATCTGATTTTCAGAGTTTGGATATTACTTATTCTGATACTTCGACAGACATTGTGACACAAGCTTTTCTTAATACATGGGAAAGTAGCACATATATGTACTATTAATGCTACTGAGACTTATCTGCTTCAGCATTTTAGTTCTCAATCAATAAGAGAATTAAAACTGTTGTTGGAGGACAAAACAGAAAGCCTGAGGAAAATAATTAACTATTTTCTTCTATGTCATCTGCATAATTTTCACAGGGCTAGCATAAAATGTCCAGTGATTCTTGAGAGATAAAGGAAAGTAGCAAAAAAACAAGTGTTGAAAGCAGTAGTAATGAATTTGAGATCATATTCAGGCAATTACTGACCCAACCTATAATTCCATCCACTTGTCTAATAGCCATTGTCGTTTTTTGAGAGGGTATTCTGGGAAAGAAGGTACAGAGAGGACAATAAACAGAACCAGGGACAATGTTTTCTGATCCAAACCCAAACCAAAAACATACTCTTAACATTGATTTGCAGAAGATGTCATATGGCACTTATGTCTGGCATCTTTGTGAAGGTGTTTGTAGATAAGCTGCTTGCCCTGTGAAGTCCTAGGCCAAATCACAATATGCAAATCCCAGACTTACCCAGTTTCACTTGTGTTAAAGATCACATTTTTATTGTATTCATCAGAAATGCTGGAGCTGTCTCAAGAGGGAAAATTGTGAAAGTAGAGCAGGCTATCCTTATTAGGGCTTTCACCTTTAAAAGAAAAATTGAGGGTGAATCCACACACCTTTTGCATCTTTAATTTTGGTGGGGTTTTTTTTGCCCAAGGTGCTTTACTGACTGAACTATGTAATGGCTACAGTTGGTTGTCTCTTAACTGACAGGATTATCTTAGCGTTTAGAACAGAGGTGACTTTGCTGTTCCCAGACATGTAAAGTAACCCTATGTACCATCTATTCTGCGGTGATAAGACTCTGATAACTTGCATAAACACAAATATAAAAACATAGCTTTACAATTGCTATGTAATTGTGTAACATCTATTATTATCTGTATTATCAAACTACTCTAGCTCACCATGATGCTCCCACTAACATCGTCTGGAATTTTGTCTTTTACTTCAGAGACAGGCAGTTCTTGTCCTTAGAGTGTCTATGTTTCTGACACTTTTCTATCATTGGAAAAAATACTCTACAAATGTTTGAGAACATTGACAAATACTGGGGAAAGGGCAGTGAAGCTATTTTCCATTTTCTCTTTATGCTCATCTCTTCTAACTACTGCTAGGTATTTCTAGTTGTCTTTATGCACCCTGTAGCTGTGCAGTGTTGTATTTATGGATGGTACTTTCTGTCTCTGATTGGTTGCCTTGTTGATATGGTCCCTGCAACTGTGGTTGTAATGTGTGAATTTATGCAAGATGCACGCGGATGGCACATTTGCTTTGCTTCCAGCTATGCTGTTTTCTTCAAAGGTGGGGTTGTCATTTTCCCAAATTGTTGCAAACACTTGAGACTCTCTTCTCCACAAATACCATATTGATTGTGTAAGATTTTCTTTCTGGTGTTTGACACAAGTGTGGCACTTCAGAAAAAAATAGCATAACCCAGTTACCTATTATATTTTTCTCTTGGATGGACGAGATGAGTGTCAGCATACAACAGAAGGTGTGGAAAGACTGGCACTTTTTTAACCTGGTATTGAGGTATATTTTTCTCTCAGGACACTGCTGTTGAAGTAAATCGTGTGTTATTGCACAACAGTTTGTCTTCTCATTGAGTTACCTTTCCAAGAGAGGCAACCATTCCCTTCCTGCTGTGTGACTTCTGGGGCTACATCCACTTCCACACCTAACACTGATACACTGCGGGGACAGTATAGCCCCAGCATCTTTTTTCATTCTTCCAGATTGTATGCAGGACTGATACACCATAGACTTTCTTATCAAGTGGAATGAATATAATGATCTTACCTGATTCTGCAAATACTGATAGTGTCATGTTTTATGATATCCGTTTGATTTTTTTAGAGCTATCAAGTATTTCCAGCATAGACTAGCTTCAGGAAACCTTTCATATTTGGCTACTACTTCCCCAGTGTGGTTCTTTAGCTGCAGGCACCTCTTAATTGGTTTGGTTTTGTAAGTGAATCGTCTTGTGATGTTACAGGACCAGTGCTACAGAATTAATCTGTTTAAAGCCAAATGGCACATATTCAGATTATGAATGACTGCAAGTCTCCTGGAACTCTTGTGAATGTATATGGAGAAAGGAGATCTGACTGGGATTTCATTAGTTGTGGGTGTAGATCAGCCCATACTGTACAATTTGGGCCCATACTCTATTCTATCAAGTGTCTTCATATTCTATTACCATTTCATGTTTCACTGCTACTCAAGATGAACTTAACCTCTTATAACCACAATTGTTTCAATCACTTCACAGTCATTAAGTTTTACTACACTTCTACAAGCTAGTGTAATCCAGTCCCTAGCTGGAATTTAACAAAACTACCCGAGACATGCAAAGGTATTATGGCTTCATAATGTACTGTTTATATGCTACTACTGGCACATCAAAACTGCAGTACAGCTTTTAACTACTTGTCAAGCGTTTTTCTCAGAATGTGAGTTTCTGGACATATGTGAATTATCTACAGTATTTCTTAACAGCTGATGAGCTATTGAGAGCTCTAGTCCATTCTCAGCTAGATTCTTTATTGAATTAAGTAAAGCATGATTCCAAACACACAACTACAAATGCCTGAACTGAATTCTATCTACATAAAATGCAGTGGTTTAGGACTTTCCAAAGTTTTGTTTGTGTCCTCTTTTTTGGATTCAAATCTCTGAAGCAAGGTCTTAAATCCCAGTATCCCAGAATGTATTGTTACATGCTGTTCTTACATGTGTCTGCCTCAGTTTCTATTCCTCTTAAAATAAATAAACATAACAGGAACTGTGATAGTAACTTAGGTTGTCTCTCACATTCCAAGAAAGTTTATGAGTAAAATGTACTTCTACGTATGTACTTAGTCCTTGAACACTGAAAACTACCAGTGTGTTCAATGCATTCCATCACTACTGAATACCTGTAGTAAAGACTGGAGATGTCCTGCAACATTCATCAGCATCAAAAGACATTAATTATACAAAACAGAATTATAGTTTACAAATGCCATGTGAAATCAGATGCAAATGAAAACCTTCTTGAAAGCATCAGGGGTGTACTTCACTTACATGGAAACTAAGTGACAGGAAATATTGTGATCGTTAAAGACATCATGACACTGATAATTTTAACCTGTATTTGTTGAATGATTGACTCAGTTGTTCCTCAGCAGAAGGGCTTCCTTCTTGGTCACTCATCTGACAGGTTTCATGCAGCTCCATCTCTGATACAGCTCTCAGTTTTGTTTGTTCTGATAACGCTGGGAAACGTCTATGCATACGATCTGGATAACAATAAAGAAATTTATTTAATAGCTGATACATAGTTCAAAATAACACCTACAGTTTGATGTAATTCTGTCTGTGATGTTGCATTTGGGTAAGTGGCTGGTTTAGGTAAACATAATTTCTTTGACGTTTTTATAGATAAAGTTTTTTCCATATTCCTCTTTCCATTAGACTTGAGAGGTACAAGTCAGACAATTTATAGGAATTTTGGAAATAAGCATGAAATTCTTACAGCATATAAACTCCTGCCTGACCAATGAAGAATTAATTTCCTGCCGTATCATACGGGCAAGTAAAAACCAAATGTTTCTTCCCATGAAGTCAGTAGGAGCTTTGCTTTATACTATAATGAGAATTTTAGAAGAGCAGAAGAATCAAGTCACTAGTGTCTTGAATAAATACTGCTATAATACCCCTTAAATTACTGTGGGTATAATTCTTTGAAATAATGGGATGAAGGAGTTCAAAGTGGTGTAAAATCAACTGTGTGCAAGTGACAGTACGTCATTCACTGGCCATGTTTCGCTAGCAGTTTACAGTTTTTGCATTAGTCCAGAGACTGAGTGACCTCTTGGAACCGTGCCACATTTCCAGCACCTGTCAAATGGTTCTTTCTGCAGGGCATGAAGACAGTGGAAACACATTAACATACCCATATCTGCCAACGTGGGCAGGTCCAGAAAACAGAAATTGGCCTCTGCTGCACATGCAGTTGATCAATAATGAGGATTGATTCTGTTCTGTGTGCTCAGTCTGCCATAAAGAGTCTCTTTACCAAGCACAGTGGACAGGATGGCACACAATTGCTATGTTAGCTGGAGCCTTGAAGCCACGTAGCACAGGCATGGCAATTTCTCATCATGCATCTAGACAGTACTCCTTCCATTTTGATTCCTTTGTTCCATCAATCAGCTTTTATAGGGTGGAGAAGAAAATTATTTTAATGGAAATAATAAACAATGCTCTTTTTCATCATACCTTTCTGTGTACCTTTTAACAGGGTTTTTCAAAATCAATCTATAAAAATCCACAATGTATGAAAATCCATGATGCATAATCCATTTAATTAAATCTGCAGCATGTGCATGCATGAATTTAAACAGATTAAGTGCATGAATTAATGCGAATATATAGCATGTGTTTTTCTTTGCCTGCTATCCAGTAGATTATTATTAGCAATAACAGATTCTAAAACTAGGTTTGCACATTTGATGTATGCTACTGGGGGAGGGGAAGGAGGAAAGAGTGTAATAGTGGCTGAGCTAAGGCAGCCTGAGGCATTTTTCTGCCTACACAAGGCACAGACAGAATGGATTGGGGATGCTGTTCCAACAGTATCCTTTACTCTTTTGGAAATGTGCAGCATTGGCTTTCTCCTTTTTTCTCTGTATCTACTATGATGTTGTCAAGGAGACAGAGTCCTTGACTTGCACCCGACTGCCGAGGCCATCACCCTTTGTAACAGTACTACCCCCAAAACCTTGTACCCACTGGAAGATTTAAATCTGTTCTGTGACAGGCTCCCACATGAGATGTTTAGGTGGTACAGAATAAAAATCTCCCCACGCTGTCTCTGCAGTTAATTCAGAGGAAGCAAAAACTTAATTCCAAAATGCGTATTCCAAAAGACCTGACTTTATAATGTATTTGTAGTCCATTGTATTTACATTTGTATGCTTTTTTAAAAAAGTGATAGTATAAAGAGGCCCTAAGTAGCCTTTTCATAATGTGGTTATCTGTGAAGGACATTCTATATGTATTAAAATCCACAACAACATTTGTGAACCTCCTTCAATTTTCTTGTAACTGTCGTAAAACCGTACCATAAATTGATCTTTAAAAGATACACTAAATGGGCATCTGTTCATAAGTAAATTACAGTAAAATATTTGTTGTCTTCTTGAGTAACTGGATCTCTAACTGTCAATTTTAAAAGTAATCAGGTTTTCAAGAAAGGACGCAGACTACAGCTATTTTTAAGGTCAAAATGGGTTTAGATTTTAATTTTTCTTATTTAATTTATTAAAATTCTTACAGCACTCGGACTTACTGTTTTTTATTTATAAATAGTTGTAATACTAAGGTTTTTAAGCCTGTTACTGAACAGATTGGTAAAAGACATGAGTATTGTAATTAAATTCTAAAAAAACATTCGGTATATAACCTTTGAGCACAACCCTGCAATCACTGCTCAGAAAACTCTAGCTGACTTGAAAGACTCAAATTTGGAACATAATGGACACAAAAAATAAAAATAGGTCACTAGGATATAATTGTAAACACACTGCACGTATTTTTTCACATTATCTTTGCTACTATCTAGTAAAACGTTTCTCAAGTAGGTATGTATAGTGCCTGATGTCCAAATTACATTCTGATTAATTCAATTGTATTGTTGATATTTAGTAATGCAATCTTTTCATGCAGTTGTTTACAGACAGGTACAGTAAATAATATGACTTGCAAGAAAAATGTGAAAGGGATCAACTACTCAGGCACTACGCCTATAGAACTTCTCAATCTATTTTGAAATGTTTCAGAAATCGGAAGGAAAGTAAAAGATCAATGCTACATTTCTGAGCTAAGTGTTATCAGTAGTACTTCGGAATCCTTTTCCCTACCCTGACTTTTATTCGTTAGTAGCAGCAATGTTAATATACAGTATTTTGCTACCAGCTTAAATGTTCAAAGTATAACAATAACATGTATTTGTTTCATAAATTTTCCTTCCCGTTCTTTTCTCTTTTATAACAAAGAAGCATAAAGACAGCAAATACTCTCTCTTGTTTAGTGCAAGAGAGAAAGTAAACACTAATTATAGCAAATAACTATTAGTGTCAAAGGATTCCAAGACATTACCAATATACACCTAAGCATTTCAGAGCAGACAGTGACCTTACCTTCATAGCCAAGGAGAAAGCATGTCAGCAAGTTAGGACAGACCTCCTCCAAAATGGAACAAAAAGCAGAGAAAGCACTTGGGCCTTTTAAAGAGAGTTTATCTAAAAAATATTCAGTTCTCTTCTTGTAGCTCTCCTGGGACCAAATGTCTTTGTATTCCTCCAAGGAAAAGACTCTCTTGTAAACCAAATATGACAGCACTTTGTTCACATCCAGCTCTTCCAGTATTTTCTCTCTCTGATTCCTTGGGATTTCAGAAAGCCACTTGTTCCTGTTCTCATTTTCGCTTTTTGTAGATTTTGCACAGTTATAAAACCAAGATTTGGCTGTTCTTCCAAACATTTTGATATTTAAATAGAAAATAGAAAATTCTACTTCTGCATTTATTGTGCAGTATTCAGGATGCAAAGTAAACATAATGGGGATGGATAGAATGCAAATACATACTGCTGTCTGTAATTATTGTAATTCTAATGGAATAAAGAAGGCCTACATACAAATTATGAAGAAATCTAGCTCAGTGCCTGCAGCCTCCTAAGAGGATTACATTACACTAATTAGCCCTTTACAACTGTTAACAGCTTCTGAACCGTAATGATGAGACTGAGAATTGCTTAGTTACTGTTACTTTTTAATTCTGTAACTGATCTTCAAAGATATCCCTTTGCAAAAAAATAATTCATTCAAGAAGACAGCTGAACAAACTGAAATAATCAGTACAGGCTGGTGCAGGACATAGAATAAAGCATCTTCTGTACACTTTCATTTTGTATTCTTTAAAGGCCATACCCAAACCACAGTATAAATGCCCTCCACTTCTTATTCTTTCATAAAATATTAGCTTTACATTGCAATGGAATTCTACATTTAGAAAGCATGTGTCTGTAAGTATATTGCAACCCTATATGCAAAAGGTAAAAAAAGGGTGACAGAATAAGACCTTTTTTGTGAAGGTAAATATGTCACTGTTAAGAATAATGCATTTCTGCATGTTTAGATCTTTAAGTTGTGTCCAAGCAAAATAAAACACCATCTAGCATGCGTTTCATGAACCAGGTTTAACAGTGGAGATTACTGCCATCGGAGAGGAGGTGTTCTGCCACTGCTAATCACTCATTGAGGATCACCCATTATATAACCTCCCTTACGCAAATGCTGCTTAATACGTGGACTTTTTGGTCTTGTTTTCATGCTTTCTGTCAACATAAATTCCCTGTATAGAAAAGTGATGAGTACTTCCTGCCTCCTCCTGTTTCTTAATCTGTTTTTTCTGTTTCTGCTACTTCCAACTGATAATGCATCCGTGGCCTCGCTCACATGGCCCTACCTGCAGTTTTCTTGAGGCTACTTTACCTGTTGTGCAGCAAAAATAAATATTTTGCGAAGCTTTTATGAAAACAAGTTTTATAATATTTTTGGTCCTTATGATCCTAAGATGCAACCACTGTATCCTCCTGTCAGGCTTCTCCTCTTTCTGAAATTTCAAGTATTTATCAGTCAGCATTAAAGTTGACCACTGACCATATCATAATTTAGGAATTTTATTGTGTCTATCACTATCCAAACGGATAACTTGCCAAGCATCACAGAATTGTTTGGAAGCATTGTCTGTCACCTTGTGGTTGGTTGCAGATATAACAAGCCTTGTGTGTAACATTTTCTGGAGTGGACGAGTGGAATGATGTGTTACTTTAAGCCATATTAATGGTCCCAGTTTAGAATATTATGGCTTATTGACCATAGCAGTGAGATTCTCATGCTGCTTCTGTAATCGTCTCGAATCTAGTCGGGTAGAGCTAGCTACGCATTGCCTGGCATCACACCCCGCGTGAAAGATGGCCCGCTTGGGGGAAGATAAGCGGTGAAAGGCATCTGCTATCCTAACCGTTAGTCAGGTACTACAGCTCAACAAGGGTAATACGCAGTAGGCACAGAAAGTAGCCAACCTGTTTGCAAGGCCTAGCACACCTTCTAGGCAACCTTTAAAAGTAAGGGCTCCTTTATAAGCCTAATTCTTACGATTCCCTTTGATTTTTGAACCTCCATAGGGGTAGTAAAAATACTACCACCCCTTCATGCTTTCCGTATTCTCAATGAAACCTCATGCTTTTTTTGTCTCCAAGTTGTTTCTCTCTCAGAAGTTCTGCTAACGTTAATGCCACAATATCTCAGCAGGTAAAAGATCCTGATAAAGCCTGGCACTCCACATATGTTGGACAGCATCTTATGAATCAGCCTTCTCAGCCACTGTAACTTCTGATGCGTCACCTCGGCTGAGAACACCGTGCCGACGCCGGCGCAGGCGACACTGATGGTAAGTTTTTCCATTACTTCAATAAATGCTAGAGCAAGCCCAAAGTTACGGATTTTGTGTTCATAAGAAAGTGCCCAAAGATGAGATACAGAGGATGTAACCTGAATACTTTTCTCAGAGTTTACCTCAAAACTAAATCTGTGTTTATTTTATTGTGCTGATAACACTGAATGTCATCAGTATCCTAAATGGAGTAATGAATTCTGCACAGTAGTATGATACAATGCCTCTGCTGTAGGCAGCTCGCAGGTGGATGTGTTTAATGGATGGTGATCAGAGAGAAAGGACAATAAACCAGCCGTAGTTGAGTGTTCGGGCTGACAAGACCTTAGAGCCGTACCTCGGCGGTGTGTGGGTGCACCACTCGAAGTCCATGCAAACGACCAGGCCATGGGGCTGCACTCCAGTGGGTGCCACCTGTATCTCCCATACTCTGATAATGTCTCTGACAGAAGGCATGTGGTAATTATCCTTCCTTTTTATTGGAATAATCTTTTGAAGGACGAAGACATTGGTGACGGTACATGTAGGTCCTTTGAAAGTATGTACTTACTTAAATGGTATTACTTAAGTGTTGCTTTTCTGTGGTTTTAGTAGCAAATGAGCTCTACAGATGCTTAACTGGATACTTGGCAACATAAAGCAAACGTGATGTGGTCTTCCCTTCCCTATTACAAACCATTTGTGCCTGCCATGCTCCCCTCAAAATGGCATGGTCAGGATTTTGAGAATTAGTGACGTGATTCTTCACTGCAGCCCCAGTTTATTCAGCTTCTTGTTTATGAGGGTTATAAAGAAAAGCTTTTCAAAGAACCCTGTTAGGTAAATTGAAGTGGGACTCAGACTGGAGTTGTGGATATTGGCGCTTCCCAATTGCTCACTGGCCGCGGAGCAAGATGGGCGGGTATGGTTTATTCACACCACAGCCGCGAGGGCTACAAATAGGTATTTACCCGATCAGAAGAACGAGTAACCATTAACAGTAACTCGCCCGCAAGTCCCACCGTGTCTAAGCGAGGTCACCGCTGCAGCGAGCGGCCGGAGTGACTCCGTCGGAGAGGGCAGGACCCTGCCCAGCGGCTCCGGGGAGGCGGTACCGGGGAGGCGGTACCGGGGAGGCGGTACCGGGGAGGCGGTACCGGGGAGGCGGTACCGGGGAGGCGGTACCGGGGAGGCGGTACCGGGGGTGTCCCGCCGGAGGAGGGCGGAGGCAGCTTGCTGCCGCCGGGGGAAAATGGCGGCCGCCGAGGTGGCGGCGCTGCGTCTGTCGCGGCAGGAGCGGGAGCTGCGCTGGCTGACGGCGGAGGTCGGCCGGCTGAAGGAGCAGGAGGCGCCGTGCTGCCTCGAGACCTGCAGCCCCGAGCTGCAGCGGCTGAGGGCCGAGAACGAGAAGCTGCGCTACCGCCTCCTGCACCTGCGCCGCAGCCTGGCGGCCGAGCTGGGCAAGGCAGTGCCGGCGGAGCCCCCAGCCGGCAGCGAGGTAGCGCCGGGGCGGGCTCGCCCCCCGGGGCCGGGACACCCCCGGGGTCCTCCTCGGGGAGGGCGGCGGGCAGCGCCGGGCCTGGCGGGGCCGAGCGCTCGCATCGCTCTGGGGTGGGCCAGGCCTCTGCGGGGAGGGAAGGGACGGGACTGGACGGGAAGGACTCGGGGGCGGGTCGGCAGGCCCCAGCCAGCGGGGGTCGGCACTGGGCTCGGGCGTGGAAGCCCGCCGCTGTCTCGGTCCGCGCTCGCAGCGCTACTCCCGGTAGTCACTGCCTTTTCGCAAAGGCGGAGTAAGTTTATCAGACCACCGAAAGCTGTTTTTGCTGCTCACTAGGCCGTTTTCGTCTCCCAGGGTCTCGGTGGGGAGATTTTGCCGGTGATGGTTGCAGTAGTAAAATTGGGGAAACTGTGTTGAGAAGGTTTTGCTTGGTGAGCAGTTTTGCTGTGTCTGCTGAGCATCAAAAGGATGCATTTAGATATATCACGAGAAGTCTTTGCGCTGTACTAAGAACATACTTAACTCAATCGTAATTGCCTTTTTAGTCTAATATTGTACTGAACTGGTTTCCTTTGTTTCAATGACTGCTGGGAAAAGTCTTAAAGGCACAGGGGTATCCTTCATATTATCATTGTTTTTAGAAAGTCTTCAGCGCAAGTCCAGCTGTTGCAGTGAATCAAAATAAAGAGGAAAAGAAAAAGGAAAAAGAAGCTGTCAACCGACATCAGAATGATGTAAGTGGTTATTTTATACCATATAGTAATAGAAGGAGGAGTAATGTTTGACTGGGTTCAGAAAAGATGCTCAAATCTGAAATACTTTGCTGTGTTTTGAAATCCTAAATTTTGGGAGGAAGGCTTGCTGTAGTATGCACGTAGAAAAAAAATCATTATGTAAGAGCTTCATCTTGCATGTAATTAATAGAGTTACTTATACATTCTTAGAGATCTACTTTTTATGTAACAAAAGAATTTGGGCCATTTGGAAATAATGGTCGGGGTGCTGTGGTTCCCAAAGAGAGCGATGGTTCATGGATAGTTAAAAAGCACACATGATGACTGAAAGAGAATGTTGGCAGCACTAGCTGTGGTTCAATACATCTTACTAATTAACCTTATGCTAAACTCAAGGAAACTCCCCATGAACTGTCTTATTAGAATCTGATGCTTTCAATGGACCAGCAGAAGTGAGGGCTTGTTGGAGTGATCCAGACTTCTCTAGGATGTCAGCCAGTACAAATTCTGGGGCAGGAATACAGGCTGCTCTCAGAGGTCAAACTCACAAAGGGATTTAGGCCCAGACTGATGAAGGTGCATTGGAAAATTGGAAAGCCAGTATGAAATAAGTAGTTGTGTAGGACTATCCTGCATGTAGTTATTTACAAATGCTTTACTGCACATTAGTATAAATTCTCCTACAGTGAAATCTGGTCTCATTTGGACCCTCTAGGGATGCATGGACACTGTGAATCCTTTTATTTCTCTCACAAATATGTACATGTATGATTTTATTTATTTGTTACAGCTACATTGTGAGCCAAGCTTCATAGAAGACAGACTGAAGCTTTATGAAGCACTGAAAAACGAACATGATACTTTGCTAGCTTACAGAGCAGCCAACCAGAGCAAGCCTATCAAAATTATTCTGACAGATGGAAAGATAGCTGAAGGAGAATCTTGGAAAACCACGCCATATCAATTAGCTGTAGGAATTAGGTAACCTGCAGATTGAAGGAGTGGTACTGCTGCACTGATAATTCTCTTACTATCTTTTGTCTCTAACCTTGTTGCATAAAATATATAAGTCACGGTCAGTGGATGGTAACACTTAAGCTGGTTTACTTGGAAAGCATCACTGAAACTTCAGCTTAATGCAGAAGAAATAGCTGGGTGAAGTTACTGTTCTGAGTGATGCTTGAGGTTCTGTGCTGAGATCATAATGCTTGCTTCCAAATGAAAAATATAACAATCGGAGACACTGCTGGGAATTAATAGACACATCTTAAGTTTTGTGAGTTACCAGATAACAGTAGAAACTGTTGTTAGAAGCAGTCTTTCCTCCAGATCGCCAGCACTGAAAACCATTGAATAAAACTTTTAAGACCTCAAGGGTCTGTTCCTGAAAAGTAGTAAAGTGTTTAAGATGACCACAGAAACAAAAATTAAAGGTCTTTAGGTGCTACAAGATGTGAGTGGGGTCTCACGGGGTTTAGAAACCTAAGCACTTTTGCAAATCTGAGCCTGAATATTTTGGTCTCTTGTCATCACTTGTGGTTTTTAGTCAAGTGTTGGCTTCCAATGCAATCATAGCCAAAGTGAATGGTGAATTGTGGGACCTGGATCGTCCACTGGAGGGAGATTGTACTCTGGAGCTGCTTATGTTTGATAATGAAGAAGCAAAAGCTGTGAGTAAACACTTATTGGTTTCTGCTTGATTAAAGGAACTAATGACATGAAATTGATTACAGTGTTATGCTGTTAAATTCTTGAATTAAAAAAAAAATTCCCCAAAACTATTCAAGTAATGTATTTGTAGTGATTTGAGAAAGAAGATAAATATCTATAATGTATAGGTGAATAAAATCTTAGTGGTTTTTTTCGTCCCTTCTCTTTTACGTAAGCAGGTTATTTCTCAAATGAGATTGTACAGAATTTGATTTGTATGCTGACTTGAAATAGTTAGATTTCTTCTAAGACACATGTTCAGTGGTTAGACTCAGTGCATTTGAAGATCAGATGCTGAGAGCAACAGTGAGGCTGTCTTACAGTTTTCTAAAAATTGTCCAATATGACTTCTTTGTCATAAATAAAATCTACATGTCCTTGTACTAGCACTGTTTATTTGAAACTTAAGTAGGCATTTCTTTTTCAGTTAAACTATGAATATACTTAGCAACATACCCAAGATGATTATTATTTTTATGGGATAGAGTCCTAAGCCTATGTTTATCTTTATGCACTAGAATTAGACTTAATATTGTCAAAGAATTATTTATGTGATTAAACTTGTTTGAGGAATTTCAGGAGCCTGTAAAAGCTTTACGTTGTAGCAGTGGCTATAAAGTGGTCTGAATTAATAGGAACTTAGGACATAAAACTGGTCTTGATCTACTAGCATACATCAAAATGAGGACAGAAAAACATTATACTTCTCACAGAACTTAAACAACATTGATTCCAGTGTATTTCCCATCTGCAGATATACCTCTGTTGCTTTTACCTTGTTACACAATGCCAGTGACCCCATGACTTGCTCACCTGACTTTATTTGCAGGTTTATTGGCATTCAAGTGCTCATATTCTTGGAGAGGCAATGGAAGGTTATTTTGGGGGCTGCTTATGCTATGGACCACCAATTGAGAATGGATTTTATTACGACATGTATATTGAAGATAGGTAAAATTTCAGTGTCTGGGAACTTTAATACTCTGTATTGAAGCTAAGTACTGGAGTTATTTTTGCTGAGTCCTGCTTCTGCATGTTAAAAGTAAAATCATGTATCTAGTGTGGTTTAAAACTGATGGGTTAGTCCTCTTAATAGTAGAGGTCTGTGTGTATATATATATGCTAAGTGCGTATGTCGATTTAAATTCAAGAGCAATGTTCAGCCACCTGCTCCTTAAGACTTGCAGTTGTTGAATGTTGTGTGAAAAAATGTAGAGTGTTTGTGTAAAACTTTCTGAAGTTCCTGGGAGATACGGGAGTCTGGTTTCAGAGTGCCATAGTCACTTGTAGAAATGGCACGTATACATATAACACGTATAGGTGTTTACTACTTCTCTAATCCTTGTGCACAGCTTTACAATTCTGTTTTTCCCATATTTATCTTTCTGGAGTCAGGGAGAATACTGAATCTGCATCAGCTGATAAACTAGCTCTTGCAGCTGGGTTGAGCCTTTTTTTTCTTTTTTTCTTAAATCATACTTTGAGCTACAGATCTTCAGACATTCAAACATGTCAAAGACTGTTCTAGGAGTGATTGCAGTGGGGTTGTTCAGGGTGATACCATTTGTGTTTCTGAGTTTAGTGTCTGAAAGTACAGCTGATTGTAAGAAACTAAGAAAATACTGTGACAAAGCACAACAACAGATCTCATGTTTTTCAAATTAGAGCACCAGATAGTGGTCACTTAAAAAATGGGACTATCAAAATAATGAATTTGTATTTCCTGTACCCATGTCTATTTGTTTAGAGGTGTATCCAGTACTGAATTCCCACTACTAGAGAACCGCTGTAAAAATATCATAAAAGAGAAGCAGGCTTTTGAAAGGCTGGAAGTCAAAAAGGAGATCCTGTTAGACATGTTTAAGGTAAATCTTTGGAGTAGCTGTGATTGTCATACAATGGCCTTTTAAAATGTAACTTTTATAAAATACTGCTTGTGACTGACTCATCAGAATAGTACCTGTCTAGTAAAACAAAGAAAAAGAATAGCGTCCTTTTCCCCCTCTCAAGCATTCAGGATAGTTTCAGGCAATAATAAAAACAACTTATTACACAAAAACACCTCCAGCTCAATGAGATGACAAAGAAATTAGTACACAAAAGGCATACATTCAATCTGGCTCACTTGCAGAGACAAGTAAAAAAAGATTTTGTCCTTTAGTCCTCTGTTTTGTAGAGTGAATATTACCAATCTCACTGTACTGTGTTTTAATTGCCTTTCAGACTGTGGTAATCACTATCCTTAAGACGCTTTCAGGGAAATTCAGATATTTCTGTCTTTTTCCCTTTTTGTTTTATGACTCTTCTGAAAGGATGTTGAACTTTTGCAAACATATATGTGTTCATGTGACTTTTTAGTTCTGCCTTTTACTGATGCATTTGCATTATTAATAGATAATTTAAAAATATAATTTTATTAGCCATTTTATTGATGTTTCTGACTTCATGTTTCCACACACAGTATAACAAGTTTAAGTGTCGTATCCTTAATGAGAAGGTGAACACACCAACTACCACAATATACAGGTAAACAGAACTAAGTTCAAAGCTATTATGAAACATTTCTATGATTAAGTATATTTCATTTAAATTGAGAGAAGAAGGAATTTTTTTTTCTAATTCTATCTTCTGTATACTTGTGTGATTGGGGCTTAAGTTTGCAATTAATACTGCTACTTATGTGAAATCAGATCTTTTCTTTTCTCTGCTGGGACAGATTAGGTCTCAACTTGTGGACAAGTGGCAAATCCACTTCTCACTCATTCCCTCTGGTTTCAGTGAACAGACTAAAATAAGTTACCACTCTGACACTGAAGTGCTGGATAATGGGTAAAGCTAACTCTTAGCTCAGTTGGTGTGAGGATCCTGTTCATTCGATTGTCAGGGATAAAACTAGTTAGTTGGAAAATGGCAAAAGCTTTTTTTTTTTTGACTTCTTTGTGCATAGTTTGAAATTTCCTGGCTGACTTTAACAAAGCTTACATACAGACCTATAGGAGTTGCTGAGTGCATTATGATGATCTTGATAATGGATCAAGTGCAGTGAGTATTTACTGAGTGATTCTGCTTGAGGTAGAAGGCACAATTACATTTAAGATGCACTGAATTTGCTGAGTGTTGCATATGAAAGCTTCTTAGTGTGTTTGAACATGTCACATGTTAAATGCAGTCACTAATGGTGTAAAAGTTAAAAATGTTGGAGAGTCTTGAAATAAACACTTATTTTCTTTGGTGTATAGATGTGGTCCGCTGATTGATCTCTGCAGGGGTCCACATGTGAGACACACTGGAAAAATTAAGGCCCTTAAAATTTTTAAGGTAAATTTAAATTACCTGTGCATTACAACTTGACTAAACTACGGGTCAGATGATTTATTTGTGTATTTATTTCTCCTGAAACGATTATGCTAGGGTCCTTTGTATTGTTTAGTTACTCTGAAAATAGTCCTTAATTTCTTTCCTCATTCCCATCGTGCAAGTAGAACTAGAGACTTCAGTTATTCATCTGCTTCCAAGGTTTACTGATTTTTTGACTATCGCAATAAGTGCATCAGGGGAAGTTAACAGCATCTTGCATGCTTAGACTATAATGCACAGCACTGCAAACATAAGCTAGTAGTGACTAGATTAGCTGTGGAACCAATTATACCATGCACAATAGAGAAATGTGGTGCATAAGCTAATGTGGCAGTATTGTGCTAGTATCTCCAGCCAGCATTGCACTTTGTAGTACAAATGTTCTAGTTTCAGTCTGTACTTGCTGTCACGTCTCTGTGCAGTGTGCACATGTGCTCTATTCTGCAGTAAATGACCATCCAAGATATTCATTGGGTCAAAAAATGGTATTTTGGCCTTGTAAGATGTTATCTTTCAGGTAGAGGAGGTAAAGTGGACACTGGCAGATGTGCAAGTGCTGCTGTTTAAAAATGGCATTGCTCACAGGAAAGCCAGAGACAGTGTTTGCAGACACCTCTGGTGATGATGTAGTTTAAGTTACTTACAGATGCTAATTTTGGTAACCTTATTAGACTGACCTCATTGGAACATTCATCAGTAGTTGCTTTTGCTGTCTTCCTAACTGAAGTTTATGGAACTCTCAGCTGCAGGGATTAAGTGTTAGACTGTCAGAACAGCTGGGATTTAACTGAGAGAGTGAGTTAGTTTAATTTTGTCTTTTGTGTTTCCCTACTGCATTATGATTGGAACATAAACAAGTGCTGCTTTTTTAGAAGATATGATGTGAGATAACAAAACATGCATGATAAGAGTCAAAACAAGGTACCCAAGTTGAATAAAAGTATGGCTTGGCCAGTCACTTTCGTTTGTCTTCTGTACTAGTATGCTGACTGAAAGGTAGGCCAAGTATCTTTGTATGATAAACAAATGCTGGATGATTACATATAATGCTTTTCCCAAGGAAAAAAATAAATCACAACATTTGAATGCATTAGTGTTTATTCCTCCTTTTCCCTAAGATTATATAACATTATCTTAAAGTATGGGTTTTGTGCATCAGAATTCCTCTACGTATTGGGAAGGCAAGTCTGACATGGAAACTCTGCAGAGAATATATGGAATATCCTTTCCTGATAACAAAATGTTGAAGGAATGGGAAAAATTTCAGGAAGAAGCCAGAAACCGGGACCATAGGAAAATTGGAAAGGTACACCATTTCACGGTCTATTTCTCTCTTACACTTCTGCAATAGAATTCATTGTCTTTTATGGTGGGGGTTTTTTAGGAGAGCAGGGGGAGGTTCATTTTTTTTTTTTTCCACAGTTTGAATGGGAGCCAGTTCTATGAATTATTTGGTGTCAGTTGTATTTGAAAATTTTAATTCTACAAACTCAGCTTGTCATTTGCATACAAATGTTAAACTAATGTTGGCAAGAAGTCATGGGGTAGTCCCTCTGTTTAGGGAAGTAGATCTTAAACCTTTTAATGTAGGGTCTTTTCAAAGAAGAGAGAAATTACTGAAAATTGTGTAAATAATATGGTTTGGTCATTCTTTATTATAGGCATAAATAAGGTAATAGTTAAGTCTATGTATGTGCAGTACTTCAGCTGTTGTGACTATTGTTCATACTTTTCTAGATTTAAATGAATAGATTACATGTTAAATTCAGTGTAAGTCGGCAGACATTAGATGGGCGCAGAGGAGGATTGTGACCTGCTATCAGTCATGTTGGCATGCAGTCTCATAGTTGTCACTTTTGCTGTAGTTTCGTAGAGGAGGTGGAGTTACAGAGGGCATATTTGAGAGAAGACAACAAGTAGCTTAGTGGATGTTTAGAGGTGTAATGGGCAGTGCAGGTGAAAGCAGGGAGGCATTTATTTGAAAAACTCATGTAAGTGAAGGTCAGCATTGTTGGCCAGGAGGATGCAGGCATGAACCTCTCACTACTTACTGGCAGTCACGAAAGAAGAGACTGAAGGGCCTTCGTAAGCAAAGCTAAAAACTGAGGGTAACTCAGGAGAGGAGGAGCCACTGAAGAAGTTACAGAAAACAGTGACAAAGGGAAGAAGTAGGAAAACTATCTTTACAGAAGTGTTCATGCTTACTTCTATTAACTCATTAAGACTTGAATGTTTGTATAGTATTTGTTTGATTACTCCTTAGTCTTTTCAAAACCAAATTATTTAGTATCAGTCAAACTTATCAAGTATCGATGATGCTGAAGAGGCTAAGGTTCTCCAAAGATGTATCAGAGCCACACTGCTGAGCTTAAGTTTTTGAGACAGAATTCTGATAAGGAGTGACTGGCTCACAAGCTCAGCCATCAGCCCTCGCATCTGATGGGTATATGCTTAATTGCTTTGCTTACTAAAGGTAAGATTGGTTAAGGCTTCAGTATTTTCAGGAAATGTGTATTTGCATACTCACAGAATCAAATGAAATTCCAGTATTATTACAAACTTCTAAGAGTAAGAATCACAAATAAATTAACTACTGTTGCTGAGAACTTCTAGACTTCTGGAAATCATCTTGTTGCTGTAATATTTCATTTTTGCAAACAGAATCTCAATGTATGTGAAGTAGTCGTTTTCTGAAGTGGTGTTACCGCATTCTGGTTTTCGTTTACCCAGGAGCAAGAACTCTTCTTCTTCCATGATTTGAGTCCTGGAAGCTGCTTTTTCCTCCCCAGAGGTGCCTTTCTTTATAACACACTTGTGGATTTCATACGAGTGAGTATATACTGATGTAACTCCTAACAAGCTTAATATCAGCCGTTGATCTTAAGCAACAGGCCATTCATAGCACTGAGCTATCCTCAGAAAGAGAAACATCTATGTGTGTAAACATATACCAGGTTTTCGCTACGATTATACAGATCTAACCTTTTTGAAAATAGGACAGAATAAAGCATTGACATGTGCTGCTTCTAGTCGTGTAAAGCCTACATGTGCAGTAGTCCTTTAGTCTCCCAGTAAATTTCCAGTGTACGAACACAGGTAGAAAGAATGAGGCTTTTGCTTGTCAAAAGCTCTATCACCTTTTAAATGTTGAATTTGTTTTATAGGAGGAATATCACAGGCGTAATTTTACTGAAGTTGTATCTCCAAACATTTTCAACAGTAAACTCTGGGAAGCTTCAGGACACTGGCAGCACTACAGTGAAAATATGTTCTCTTTTGAGATCGAGAAGGAAACTTTTGCCCTTAAACCGATGAATTGTCCAGGACATTGGTTTGTACTTCCAGCTGAAAAACATCATCTTTTACTATCTTTATCCTTTGTGGGGCTGACGGGAAATAAAAGGAGTATTAATACATGTTATCATGAATGTGTATGATAGACTACTAAACTACTAGTGTATCCAGAGAGCTCCCCTGACAGTGTCCCAAAGCAGACCAAATACAGTTCCTGTAGGAGGATCTTTGAGTAAGCCTGCACAAAGTGAGCTAGGTTTGTGCATGCTAATGCTAGTCTGTACCAGTAGTAAATACAAATTATGTTGGCTAGAGATAGGCATCAGATGTGGTATACCAAAACAAGGTACAGATGAACCAGTCTTGATTGCTGCTGTCACTGGTTTTTCTAGGTGATCTTTAGCAATACTTTCTGATTGCTGCACTTTCTCCATTTGCTTGCCTCTCATGATGCAGATAACCTAAATGAATAAATACTTAAAATGTGATTACTATCTCTACTGATAGTGGTTTAGTTTCTGTGTTGCCTTAAATCTTCTATAAGAAGGATAAAAGGAAGGTTCTTTCATGTTCCTTCTAGCTTGATGTTTGCCCATCGTCCACGATCCTGGAGGGAAATGCCTCTTAGACTGGCAGATTTTGGAGTTCTTCACCGAAATGAACTCTCTGGGACTTTAAGTGGCTTGACTCGTGTAAGGCGCTTCCAACAAGATGATGCTCACATCTTTTGCACAATAGAACAGGTGAAAAAAACCCCAACCCCCCCAAAAACCAACCACCACCACCTTCCCCCATCAGTCAACCAAAAAACCCACCCCTTCTTTTCCCCTCCCTTCCTTTCCCAGTGCAAACCAACGTTAAACAAGAAAAAAATCCCCAAAATATTTCAACTCTAGCTTCTTCTGTTGTGCTTTTGTAGCACAGTGCTGTTTTTAATGGGTGATTTTAATCGATTTAGGTGCTTCCTTCTTAGTCATCTGGTATTCCGTATTTCTTAACCTTCTGCAATGTTGCTTAAGTCAATAGCCTGTTGAACTTAGCTTCTCTCTTACAAGTTTCTCAAATAGCAGTGCCATAATTTGTGTTACTTATTTTTCTCTCTGAAATTAAAAAAAAAAAAAAGCTTATATCAAAAGAAAGAAACTATGTTATTTGAGGGACATTATTGATTGTGAATTATGTAATAACATTTTCTGTATAGGACTTTTCCCTTTAAAAAGATACAATGGGCAACTAAATCCAAAAAGTAAAATCTACATCTGCCCCTGCAAAGAAAAAAGCTGTTGATCACATATTGTTCTCCGTAGTAATGCTGACTAAATACTGTGTTTTGTCAGTAATGCCATAGATTTTAGCGGAGTTACATGAATAAATTGCACGAGTCAGACTTGGCAAGAGTATGTCAATTTGGCTCCAGAAGCTCTGGCTTAACAAGAACATTACTTTTCTTGCTGTGCTTTGAAGCCACACCACCTCAGTTCTTTCTTCACTCATTACCTAGATTTGGGGCTGTAGGATGTAATTTTCATGTGATTTTTGGTTTGTTTTTTTTATTTATTTAATAGATTCTTATATTCTGATTAGGAGAATTCAGTAAATCCAATTACGTTTGCATGTAAGTAAATTTTAACTAATACATTTTGTTTATGTTTAAGATTGAAGAAGAAATTAAGGGCTGTCTTGAGTTCTTGAAGTCAGTATATGCTGTCTTTGGTTTTACCTTTCAACTACATCTCTCCACAAGACCAGAAAATTATCTAGGAGAGTTAGAGATCTGGGACCATGCAGAAAAGGTAATGCATTTAAAAGTGAACAAACAAAACTCTTAATGTTTGTATTTACAGAGGTGGATATTTAATTATGGTCTTTCATGTTGAATAGTGAATTTGCTTAAATCGGATGCTAAATATTGTCCTTAGTGGAAATGCTTGTTGAAAAACATCATGTTAAATGTGAAGTTACTGTATAAAATAAGAATTTTGATTCTTAGTTAACCCCTTATCTTGAACTGATTTGATTTTTATTAATCTTTTTTTCCAATTAATCACAACATTTGTACAAGGAACTACTCTTATTTCAAGATTGTCTGTCATAAATGATTAGATTCTTGCACAATAGGAGTCATGCTGCCTGACTTCCTTTTGTGTTTCAAAGGCAAATACTTTGACTTACAGTAATGAAAGGCCCTGCTATTCCTTTTTTTATTATTCCCTTATTGTTATGATTAGCAACTTCAAAACAGCTTGGATAACTTTGGAGAGCAATGGAATTTGAATCCAGGAGATGGAGCATTTTATGGTCCTAAGGTTAGTGAATCAGCATTTTCATATGACTTTGGGATGGACAAGAATACAGACACAAATGCAAGCAAACTGTATTTAATAACTGTGCTATTTTGCTTCACAGATTGATATTAAAATCAAAGATGCCATTGGCAGGTACCATCAATGTGCTACTATCCAACTTGACTTCCAACTACCCATTCGATTTAATCTTACTTACGTTGGGTGAGTGGTTAAGCTAAATACGTTCCTCTTTTTAAATGAAATAATTAAAAGAATAATGGGTTGCTGCCATTATCTGTAATTCCCATTAAAATGAGATGTATGAATGCTCTGTTGCTCACCTAACAAATGATTAGCCTGTGTATCAGTAGCCCGGAGGGGAAACATCCTCAGTGAGTAGAGGATTGAGTCATGAAGATATTTCCTCAATGTAACGATAGCTCGCTCTAATTGTAAATGCTGCTGATTTTGTGCAACAAAATAAAACCAAGCTGTAGCAGAAAAGAAAGCGTGAGGAAGAACATAAAATACCAAAATGCACAGAAATGGAGTTGAGTCAGCCGGGTGTCTTTTCAAACTTAGGAGTTAGTGCCTATGCCACTAGCTACAGGCATGATTATTTTAAATCACCATGATTATTCAGTAATTTTTATTAAGAACACTAGATTTTTCCTACGTATAAATAACTGAACTTTGTCTTTCCATGAAAAAAGTAATCTTACTAATATCTTTGATTCTATGTGTGTGAGCTAAGAGAATTGTTTATTTAAAAAAAAAAAAACAACAAAAACAAACCTGTACTTCCCCTTTTTCAGTAAGGATGGCGATGATAAGAAAAGGCCAGTGATTATTCACAGAGCTATTTTGGGATCTGTGGAGAGAATGATAGCTATTCTAGCAGAAAATTATGGAGGAAAATGGTATGTACCACAAATGCAGTTCTAGGAAATGTTTAACATAATAAAAAATACAAATCTTCCCTGATATCCTATATATTATAATGCAAAATAATATCCCCAGAATCTTCTCAGAATCAGTAGGTAAGATTACCAGAAAATAAGTTTAGTTTTATGGTCTGAGTTGTATGATACCCTTTTATTAATAGTTCATTATTAGAAATTCAATTTCATGAGATTGCAGGGAAAATTATACAATAAAGCAGAAATAAGAACGGTAATTTAATGTATATGTGCTGCATTATTCTTGTTCCTTTTCTCTTAAAAATCATGCTTTTGTACTGGGAAGATGTTACTTAGATTATTTATACTGACATGAATTAGTCCTAATATGTAATATATATTTTTTTTAAACCTGTAAGATGTATTGTTTCATCTTGAATAAGCTCTGAAGATATTTCTTCTTTAATGTATTTAAAATGTTAAGGAAGAGTTAATTCTCACTTTTAGGCACCTCTTGGTCTTGACTACCCATCTTTCATTATAAAGTTAAAAATAAAAGTGGAAATTATGGGGGAAAAAAAATAAAATTGTATTTAAAATTCTGAAGTCAGCTAGGAAGTGAACAGGAGATCAAAGTTCTGCATGTGTCATTTTTCTGGAATCAATCTATTTGCTATTTTATGTGAACTTGAAAAAGAGGAAGAGAACGTTTTATCTAACATCCTTAGCTGACATAACTTCTTTACTTTATAAAAATATTTATGATTGGGGAACGTGATGCTGGATATGAATGTAAATGTAAAATGCACATTTAGTTCATATTTGTCTTGTCCTGCTTGCCAGGCCGTTCTGGCTGTCTCCACGGCAGGTCATGGTTGTGCCTGTGGGACCTACTTCTGAAGAGTACGCCCGTCAGGTGAGAGTAGGGCCTTTTTATAGTAGCAAGGAATTTTAATAGCTCCTTAAGTACTTGTCCTAGAACATAGAATGAATGCTGTAATAATTGTGGAGACATGTTTGGGGGGAGGAGGTAAATTTTTCCATATAGTCTAAAATGTATGCAAGCCTGAAAAAGGGATATATAACTTTAAATGGTTTGAGTTCTGTTACTGTGTACATACCTCAGTAATTATTAAAGGAAAAAACATTCTGGATGACAAACTTTATATACTAACTAGTATTTCTGTACAGAATTATCTGCTTAAAGTAGGGGCAGAGCCAGTTTCTTCCATTTCCCAGCACATACACTCTTGACTACCTGACACTTGACCATGGTTGGTTTTACCCCCCTCCCCTGCTTTTCTTCTAATGCACGCATAAATGGGTTTGTTACTTCTCCTCTTTCTCCTTTCTTAGTCTGAGGAAACGTTTTTGACATTCAGCAGTGTAACTGTCAGAAGAGATGGGCAAATATTTGATATAGATGCTACCTTGTATTGTCCTCCAACTGGAGTCCTGCTAAGCCCTTAAGTGTGTGTGCACTTTTCTTCACGTAACTTCATTGACTTCCTTACGATGATTCACAAGAGCAAAATCATGCACATATGTGAATTAATTATTGAAAGAGATCAGAGATTACAGCATGTACAAATTTGTGTTGTAGAACATAGACTGTAATATTAAGTGGGGGTTTGTGTTGTTTGGTTTTTTTTAGGTTTGCAGTGAATTTTTTGAAGCAGGATTTATGTCAGATGTGGATCTAGATCAAAGTTGCACATTAAACAAGAAAATCAGAAATGCACAGCTGGCCCAGTATAACTTTATCTTAGGTAACTGCAGCATCTTACCTTTCTGAATATCATTTAAGTTTTGATGTTGGGCATGGAGTTTGTCTAGCATCTCATTTTGTAATGTAGGTAGTCAGTTTAATATTGTTTGTGATATGTCTTGCAGTGGTTGGAGAAAAGGAGAAGGCAAATAATGCTGTCAACGTGCGAACAAGAGACAACAAAGTTCATGGAGAGATTTCGGTATCTTCTGCTATTGAAAAGCTGAAGAAATTTAAGAGTTCACATATTCCAAATGCAGAAGAAGAATTCTGATGTTGCTGTTGGGGGGGTGGGGGGGGGAGGGAACACAAATGTTAGCTGCCCATGTAGAATGGTGTTTCTTTCCTCCTGTACAGCGGTAATGCTCATCTGAGAGAACTTTCAGTTAATGTATACACAAAATAAGCAAATGTAGCAATGTTGGTCCTCCAGGAATAGCAGGAGAGGACAGATGCAACTGCCAGCTCCTTTGACGATCCCATGGGATTGCCATCTGCGAGAGTTGCAGAATGCTTGTTTTAAGTCCTACACCTCTGCTAAAATGCATCGGTTTTGTTGTGGGAATAAATCAGGGCTGCACAGAGTCAAGGAGCAGGGGGCTGGGAAGTGTAGTGGCCGCTGCTGCAATGGCTGAGCTACCTCAGTCACGGAGCAGTTGCGTAACTGACCTGGAATCCACAGCTTGGCAGTTGGGAGGTGCGCCGGGAGCATTTTGGTTTTGGTTTTTTTCTAATTCCAGATTATGTCATTTATTTTTTGGGGTGGGGGTGTGGGGTGTGTGGACAGCTTGATTCTTCCTCAACCTGTGTTCAGAGGCTGCAAATAACACAGGTGCCTTTGTTGGAAATCTCGGTGAAACAAGGCACTGATGGAGTTGGTGTGCTAATTGGTTGCTGTAAAGGTGATTGCCAAGAATGAAGTCGCATTACCCTATCTGCGTGTGGAAAGTGTTTTATTTTTTCCCTCTGTTTGCTGTTGATTTGGCTTTTCCTAAAACTGTTGAAAAAATTTGGTAATTCATTTGCTTGGGATACTGCGAGTGCTGAAAAGGTGTGGGTGACAGTTTAATTTTAAAACACAGCGTGTTGGAATTTGGCCAAATTCTAGTCTGACTTGTTTATGCTTATAAAAGATTTTAAAGTTACTGTGACAGGCAGTTGAGTCCGATTTTTTTGGAGAGATGAATTTTTACCACTTTTCTTCACTCGTGCTGGTTAGTTACCAGACTCAGTGTTTAATACGTTACTCAATTATCTGAGTTACACAGCTGTAGTTGTGACTGAAATACCACTGAAATGAAGCCAAAAATACCGCTTGGTGCATGAATGTTACGCAAGTACAAAGTTAGCGGTTCCCTTCTGCCGGACAGGGGTACGGCCTTGTGTTCAACAGGCCTATTTTGGGGGCTGGACTAGTTTCCTTTTGTGGGTCTGTTTGTACCGAGTGATGATCCCCCACTTGTAAAAAAGAGAAGCGGGGGGGAGGGGGGGATTGAGGGCACAAGCGCAGGGAGAGCTTTCTGTTCCACGCCAGAGCTACACGGGCTGTGGGGGCGGCTTTTTATGTATATAGTTATATGTGTGAAATACCGTATTTTTATGGTACAGCCTACCTGATACAGGTGTGATGAATTCCGACTGCAGAATTCAACCTGTTGGGTCTGGTTTTCTTACAGTGAATTCCTAGGCTTTGCGGATGTGAGTAACTTCAGCACACGCGTATCTTTGCCACGTACGCTTTCCGCTGGCCTGCAGCAGTGAGGTTGGTCACCGAAGGACAGAAGTTAACGGCGCTACTGCAGCCCGCGGCTCTCGGTGGAGACACGGCCACGGGCGGAGGGAGGCGGAGAGCGGCCGGCACCCCGGGGCGGTGAAGCCGCGCGCGCCGTGGCACGTCACGAGGAACGCGGNCGCCGTGGCACGTCACGAGGAGCGCGGCCGCGAGCCGCGCTCTGTTGCTGCGCAGAAGGAGCGGGGCGGGGCCGGCCCGCGAGCCCCGCCCATCGCCCCGAGCGGCGGAGCCAGGAGGCGGCGGCAGGCAAGATGGCGGCGCTGGCGGCGCTGCGGGCCCTGCGGAGGCTCTGCGGCGTCGCGCTCTTCCTGTCCCAGCTCTACGTCCTCTCCGGCCGTGGTGAGCGCGGCCGCCGCCGCTGTGCCCGGGCTCCTCCAGGCCGAGACAGGGNCCTGCAGCCGATGCCCGGGGCGGTCCGGCTGGGGAGCGGCCGAGCTGGCGCGGTGACCGTGGCCTCGGTTCGTCAAAGGTGCGTGGCCCCTGCCCTGACTGGGCCTGGGGGGTGGGGGACGGGACCGAGGCCCCGGGCGTGGCTGGCCGCGGCTGCGCCCTGCGGGGCTGGCACTTGGTAGGAGCTCGGGGCGTTAGGGCGGGGGCCGGGCCGGGCGGCCTGCCGTCTGCTCTGCTCGCTCCTTCTCGGGAGTCCGCGTGATCCGCGTGTAACTGCCGAGGTGCTGGGGCCCCTCGGCCCCGTCCGGCAGGTCGATGGGACAAAGCTTTGCTTGTGCTTCCACCCGGGCAAGGCCCACGCGTGCTCTGGGGGGTGCGTGTGCGCTGCCTGGCAGGTCGGGCCCGGATGCGCTCGCCTCCGAGGAGTCCTTGGAATCGTGACAGACGCCAAGGGCAGGCACAAATACAGCCGTGGTCGCCAGCCACTTCTATTCCAGCTTCCTGTCAAAGAAGTGGCTGCGTTGCTTGACCAAATGGCAGCGAATACTGCGTGAGTCTGCTTTCTGAGCAGTGCTCTTGAATTCTCAAGAATCAGAAAACAAGACCAGATTGACATAAACATGGTTTCTTGTGTAAAAGGAACAATTATATTCTAATGCTCATTTTAATGTTTAATGTAAACGTTCTACTATTTATAGAACAGAAAAACAGATTTTTAGATTGCTTTTATTCTCATTACCCTTTCCACTTGTAATTCATATCAGCATGCTGAAATCAAACTGGTTTTGAAGATGGCTTTTATTCTAGAAACATCGCTTTCTCCTTTTTTGTTTTCTTGCAGCAGGATCTTTGATGACCACAAAGCATTCACAGCCACAGTCTACATTTGCAAAAAGTCTAACTTCAACGAGTACAAACACTCCTTATTTTAAAGCAGCAGGTATGCAGGTTATGTTGTTTCTCTTGGTTTTCTTCTATGGGCCTTTCTCCTCAGTGTTTTCAGTTGAATAGTAAAGTTCTTTAATTGTGTCTTAGAAACCTGTATGTGCTCTCACGGTGGTAGAAGACAGCGTAGTATAATGCATTATGAATTACTCTTCCATGGCCTTAACAATCAGTTTGGTTTATGTAATTAGAAAATTGGTCCTTATGAGATCTTACAGCCCAAAAGCGATCAGTTAAACTGCCATTGTGGTTCCTGTGCTTTTTGCCCTCTGAGGCTGGTGGAACTTCTTGAAAGACTCTGGCGTTCTGCAAGCACTCATTATTGTTCCCTATCCAACATAAATACAGGTTTTGTAAGCTCACTATGGGGCCTCTCAGGATTGGCTGAAACACTGTTCTTGCTCGTAATTGAAGTGGTGATTCTCAGCACATGCAAACAGCAAATGGCTGAGCTAGCTGCAAGCTTAGACCCGAACTAAAAGTAGGTTATGCGTGTCGGCCTGCTTCTGCACCTAAACTGATTACTTCTGCTGAGAAGCACTGGCTGAGGCAGCACTGATCTGTGCTGAGCGCTGTCCCGGTGCCGTACTGGATGGTGTTGCTGTGCCGAACCTCGGCGAGATCCTCACAGGGCACCCGGCCGTGTTGTGTAGCTCACCTGCCGAAGGCGGTGGTTCCCACCGCGCAGACCTGCCATGCTCTTCACTGTATGGTAAGGAAAGCCCTTCATACGGTGTCAGGGCACGTGTGGGTGTGTATGTATGTGTATAAAAGAAAATGCATGTGTATATGTATACTTCAGACTATAGCTTTTTTAATTTGCTTCCTTAATTTGATTGACATATTTCGCCTTTCAGAAAGTACAGAAATTCCATCTTATGTGACTAAATGTCCTAGCAACGGGCTTTGCAGTAGACTGCCACCAGACTGTATGACATGCAACACAAACTATTCCTGTATATATGGGAAGCCGGCCACTTTTGATTGCAAAGTCAAGCCACACGTTCATTGTGTTGTAAGTAACCGGTTACTTTTAAACCCAAATTTAAGTAATTTAATTAAACTGTGTAGTCTTGCCATAAGATATAAAAAATTGATTTCCAGGCTCTTACATGGGCAGGTGTGCGGACCTGTGATCCATTTAATCTGGTTCAGCTCTGGGCCGTTGCTGAAGAGGCAGACCTGCCATTCTCTGGTTTGCCTTTCTTGCGTTGGATCTGTTTGTTACGCAGCCATGCAATTGAGTTAAATCAATTTGACAATCAAAACGGAACAGCGTTGAGAGTGGAGGGGCTAAATATCTGTCGGAGTGCAAACTGATCCTACAGGTCAGACTGAATGAGTCCTCTGCTTGGCAGTAGCCTTAGACGGGAGGAAGCGGTAATGTTAAACTGCACTTTAATAACTTGCGGTCAGTTTTCTACTGTTGATTTTTCTACTGCACTCAACTCTGTAGGGGTAGCAAACCGGGTAGTTCTTGTTTTGCCCAAAATGTCTGTCCATGAAATGTAACTTGATACTGCACACTGTGATTTTTTTTTTTTAATTTTTTTTTTTACTGCTAGTGAAGTGATAATGCTGTCCTCTTATAGGATGAGAATAACCACGAGCAAGAGAACTTCACAATTAACATGACATGCCAGTTTTGCTGGCAGCTTGCAACAACTGATTATGTATGTACCAACTCTACCAACTGCATGACGGTTTCTTGTCCGCGACAACGATATAACGCCACTTGTACAGTACGGGATCATATTCATTGTCTAGGTAAGGTGGGCTAACGTGATTCTGTAAAGAAGCTTTTTTCCTGAAGGATTTATTAACATTTTTTGTAATGGGTCAGTACTACAGTTGTTTATGTCTATCACAGTAACAGCCTGCACCTTGATTATTGAATTTTTACAGTTACATTTTAATTTTAAAGCATAATAGTGACACCTAACTGTAAACATTGACTTATAATGATGTTGTATGCCTTCACATGAGAGAAAATAGTTCTGGTTTATTTTTGTCAACTTCTGTGAATTAAACTAACTTGGACGCCACTAACAGAATCAATATCAATGTCTCAGTAAGATGAATTAAAAAATTCATGTTGTTTTCCCCCAATTGGTTTAACTTTCGCCACTGAACTGTTTATTCAGTGACTGTGCATGTTTTCTGATCTGGGACAGAGTGATGGAACAGAAGACTGTAGAACACACATGAGCTTTTGCGTTGATGGTGTTTGTTTCAATTAGTGTCAACCCTTTTAGATGCTTGTTAGAGAAATACAGTATATTCTTGCTTGTCATTTTCTTACTTGTTATGTGCTCTTTGTTCGATACATTAAGATTTCAATGTTTTCTATTGTTTAGGTAATCGTGTCTTTCCTAAGATGCTCTATTGCAACTGGACTGGAGGTTATAAGTGGTCTACTGCCTTGGCGCTAAGGTACGCAAGAATTACTAGATAACGTCAACCTAAAATAGATAATGTTATTAGGAATAGATTAATTGTCTTCAATTTGTGGTTTTCTGCTTGGTATTTTTAATGGTGTACTGAGTAATCAGTATTTCATCTAGTCCAGCTTAGAATTCGGAGGTATAGGATGCCTGAAGATTCATGGGGAACAGTATTAGCTGTCTTCAGTAAATAGTGCTTGGGAGAAACCATTTACCAGATTTCTGCAGTGAATGTCCTCTGTCTGTAACAGCTAGAAATGCCTTAAGACAAAGTTTCTTGCATTATAAACTATTAGTGAAGAGACCAGTGTAGCAGTATTTGAAAGGAACCATTTAGGTTATTTTTGGAATATTAAGCCATTAGAGCTCTATTTGTGGAGCCCCAGATCCAGTAAGACTGATAACCCGCTGTCCTTTATAGCGAGGGTGGTTCTCTCTGCCTCCAGCTGGAGAAACTTCCTGCTGCCTTTGCGGCTGTTTCTAGAGCTTGTCTGCTGGAGGGCAGCTTCTGCTAGCTTAGAAATGTCAGGACGCGTTTATACGTTTGAAAGTTTGGGGGGTTATATCTTGTCGTGGATGAAAAACTGTCAAGTCTCTGGACAGTGTTAATTAGTGAAGAACTAGTGCTATTTCATCGAAGGCTTTCTCATTTAATAACCCGGTCAGCTCTTTTTGTACAAAAAAATGTATAGTTTCTTCAATGGTGTAGAGAAATGGAGGTATGTCAGAAAGCAATTTGTATGGATACCCAAACTGAGTTCATCTAAAAATAATAATAATGAATCGTGTTTTTGTTCTTGTAGCATCACCCTTGGCGGATTTGGTGCCGATCGTTTCTATCTGGGCCAGTGGCGGGAAGGTCTGGGGAAACTCTTCAGTTTTGGCGGACTGGGAATATGGACGCTAATTGATGTGCTGCTGATAGGTGTTGGCTACGTGGGACCTGCAGACGGTTCTCTTTATATTTAAATGGGCGTGCAATGTGTTTCAGTGAGCAGTGATGGCTTGGAAAGGGCTCTGAGTAAAGGAAGGTAGAGCTTTGAGCCGTTAAGGTAGAACGAAGAACGAGTGTTCTATGTGCATACATTTTAATGTACAGTATCTGTACTTAGTTTGCCTTTAACTAAGGTAAAATAAAAGAGTGGATCACTGAGTAAGTTGAAATTAATTTTCTTTCTCCTATGGACATGTTATTTTTCTATGAAAAAAGTTGAAGAGCTAACCAAACTTTGTGCTGTGCTTGAATGTGGATCATCTGCCAAGCACCAAGAGATGCAAACTAACTTGAATATTGAGTTGTTTACTTCATATTTGTATGCTTGAATTTAACTTTAAAGCTAACTTCCCTAAATATGCCAGTAATATATATAATTTTTTGTATTTGTGGGAGGATAATTTATTTGCCTGAATTAATCTAGCAGTATGTAGATCACCATGTTTTAGGAGGTTAATCACATTCATCTCTGGTTTGGGATATAGCAAGAGCTAACATTTGCTTAGTGACTTGTGGACTTCAAATGGTGGGGGTTTAGAGTTAGATTGCAGTAATGCTAAGAGCTAAATATAAAACAACTGACACAGATTTTTGGATTGTTCCAGAACGTCTTTATTTTGATTAGGTCTGACCTGCATATCAGTGAAAGGTACAATTTAGCTTGGCAAGCTTGCTAGCACAAGAAGACAATTCGCACAAGGGGTTGGCCGTGTAATCGATGTCTTCACCTGCACCGGACTCCGTAGCTGGGTACCATAGCGAACTGTAGTGCCGTCCCAGAAGAGCCGTTCGGTTCCGCTCCCCGAACGCCCGAGGGGGCTGCCACCCCCTGCGCCAGGCGACCGCGCTGGACGTGAGCTGTCGTGTGTGTAGCGCTGAGGTGCGGTAAATCCGAGAATCACTTGAATAAACTCGAAGCTTTAACGGCGTTCATCGCTAATCGCGTTTTCTGTGACCTCGCCTTCCCTCCCAACGCCCCGGCTGGCTGTCAGCGCGGCCCTGGCCCCCGCCCGCTGCCGGGGCGGAACGCAACCCTCGGGGCCGGGCCGGGCCGGGCCGGGGGGCGGTGCCGCCGTGCTGCCGCCGTGACCCCGGCCGC
>VXBL01007578.1:56885-79210 GCA_013400195.1 Aramus guarauna
GGGCTGGCGGCGCTGCGGTACTGCGGGAGGGAGCGGGAGCGGGGGCGGCTGCTGCTGCTGCCTCGGAGGCTGTCGGAAACGCGCGCTTCTGATGTCCGGTGTCCCGCAGAGTAATGCGGTAGCTGTTGGCCTGTCCAGCTTGCTCGCGGTTCTCGGTGCCTAATCTCCTTCCGATTGAACCCTCTGAGCGTGATCTTTATTTTCTGTTTTTGCCCCGTTTTGCCCCGAGGCTAGCCCGGCAAGTCTGTCTGCGATAACGCTTTTTTCCACATCCCAAGGGGTGTGCCTGCCTTCCAACGTATCTGTGCTATCGTTTGGTACATGTTCCGGCGGGTTTATCGCTGTTACCGTTCTGCGCTTGCAAAACAGCGAATGGCACGTACTCCAGCAGGGAGCTCGCACAGTCAATGCAGAGGTGCACAATCAAAGCCACATCAAATCACACCGTCCCTGTATTCTCACGTGCCTTTTCAGTAAGCTGTTTTTCAGGGTTTATGTTTAATGTCTAACTGAATTCTGTGAGGTATTTCACTTGCAAGACTGAAAAATTCAAGGCCGTAGTAGTAGCGTGGACCTGACTTGATTTCCAGAAGCAGTAAGCGGCCGTAGCTCCTTGTGTTCAGTTGGACTCGTGCACTTTCACGGTTTACGCTAATTTGACCTCCTTTCCTCTGCTTGTGAACTTAATACTTTAGAATAGAGATCTGAAATATCATACTTCACAAAATTAAAATAATTAAATCTTGAAGGAGTTACAATTTCAGTTGTATGTTTCCCAATCAAAGGCTTGAAGAACTATTTCACCAATTTCTCCCACACATTCGATGGGGGGGCAGGTAACAAAGCAGATGCTTTGCAAACTCATTTTGAATGAGTCGGGAGGGCAGCAGGGGCCTGTTCTTACGTCCGCAGCTAAGAGATCATAAGGAGCAAAGGTGAAGCGAGGAGTGGAGCTCTGAGGAGTGGAGCTCTGAGGAGTGGAGCTCCGAGGAGTGGAGCTCCGAGGAGTGGAGCTCCGAGGAGTGGAGCTCCGAGGAGCACAAGTTTGGACCCCAAAGGCAGGTTGTCAAGGGACAGTCAGGCAGAAAGCAGTCTCAGACAAAGGAGGGCAATTACTCCAGCTGCTGTGAATAGGCAGAGGTAACATCTTGCTGCATTTCTGGTGTGAGTTAAAACTTCAGAGAATGAAAAAAGGTGAGTGGATACACAGACGTTGCTGTTTGCAAACAATGTACACATACGTTGGATGGGGAAAGAGTCTTTGAATCCTTATACTTTTCTTAGCGCTGAGGCAGCTGTTTGCTTCCCCCTCCCCTTGAATTGCACCATTCCCACAATTAGCTGGTGAGCCCTTTTTCCTGAGCTGGCTCTGCTCCCGCTGAGATCCATGCTAACAGCAGCCCACGAGTGAGGAGGAGCAAATAGGCCAGTCTCAGCTGAACCGGTGCACGCAAAAACATGGGGAAGCAATTATTAGCCAAAACCAGAGATACCTGTTATTTTATTTTCAAACTGGGAGTGAAACAATAATGTGGGATACAAGAACAGTAATACAAACACGATGTGGAAGCCATCCTTTTCACCAAACACAAGTCCACAGGATTTTTTTCTCTCTAGGAACTTCATGCTCATTTGAATGGCTGCATCAGTTCTGCCACTATGAAGAAACTTATGGCCCAGAAGCCGTACCTTCAGATCCAGAATGGAATGACTGTCATTGACAAAGGAAACAAAAGGACCTTAGATGAGTGAGTATACACGTGTGTGTGTGATTGAACATTTACCAAGTGTCTTTTAATTAAGTTAAAAACAGAGGACTATATGGCCTCATGCACTGCCTGCAGAAAACACATTTTCAAGTTTTAGTTACAGTACAATCTATGAAGAGTGTTTGCTAATTGTATCTATAGACTAACTCCTTAGATGTTTGCAAACTAAATAGAAATCTCATGTTGATTCATTCCCTTTTTAAAGGATAAAAAATTCTCACTTGTAGCATATATTCTTCACAGAAGATTGACTCTTGTGGCTTCCTTTTTTGGAAATTTCATGTTTTCCTTTGTCCTTCGCAAAGTTTGGTAGTGGTAATAATAATAATTTCTGTTGCAAATGCATCATTAGCACCTAAAATCAGAAATCACCATTCAGATGGTCTTTGTATTTTAAGCTACAAGCTGGTTAATTGAGCATAGTGAGTATGTGTTTTCAAAGTGTAGATTATTTGGTTTTGAATGCTCGTTTTACTGTTCAACATCTGTTCAATTAATTTTTTAACTTTTTATTGTAGATGTTTTCAGATGTTTCAGATCATCTATCAGATTACCACTAGGACTGAAGATATTTTACTGGTAAATTAATTAAAAGTTCATTTAAAACAAGCAATACATGCAGTCAAAATTAGTTGGGTTAACAGCACTGGGTTCCAAGGAACAACAACGGTCCCTTCGGTTGGAGGTCAGAATTATTATTGTAAACCACTTATATGAAATCCTGTATTTCTAAATTTAGCTTTTACATTTAATTTTTGTGAAAGCAATGAGCTTCCACTGTGGTGGTCGTTACAACCACTCAGACACTTGGACTGATAATGTCTTAAAAACGGGATGTCTGTTCGCTGCTACCAAAGCTTTGATTTACCCTACTCTCCTGTTTGTTCTTTGGTTTGTTATGTACCAAAACTAGAGAACTAGAATCGCCCTTGGTTCCCCTGAGATGAAAAAACTGTCAGGGAGAACTGTTGTGTGATCAAAACAGGGAGCAGAAAGTGGTGTAGTGTCCTCCCGTTCTGCCTGTAAAGGGGCTCTTAGGCAGCCCCTTGAACTTGCAGAAAGGTACAGTACCTGTGAAAGGGGTTACGGCTGCACCTGTGGAGGGGTGTTCTTGTTCGGACAAGGAAATTCGCATTTCTCCTAACTCTCTTCAGTATCTCTGAGGGAACTGAAGTATTTCCAGAGATGGAAGGCACCAAAGGCACATAAGGCCTGAAAATTTTGCCAGCATTTCACACCAAAAACCCCTGGGTCTTTTAGTTGTAAAGGAAAATATAACCGTGATAAGCGTTACTTTCATGGTGTTGAATACACTGTTTCTTAATCAGATAACTAAAGATGTTATTAAAGAATTTGCTGATGATGGTGTCAAGTATCTGGAATTGAGGAGCACTCCTAGAGAAGAAAAGGCCACAGGTACAGTCTGTTCTGGTTTGTAATTTATAAGTCTGACATACTATAAAACTTAGTTAAGAACTATGTAAATAACAAGTAAAATCAAATTTAGTTGGTTCACTAAAAATATACTTTAAAAACAAAGATTTAACCATGTAAAAGCATGTAACTTTACTATTAGATTTTTGAGGACAAAATTGTCTTGGTTGTAACTCTGCTACCCAAGAATTTTCATTATTCACTTTAGTATGACATCTGAGTCTGCTAATATTCTCAATAGCTGATAGATGATTTTTTTTTTTTTTTTTTTTTGTTACTTCATCTTTATTTTCTTTCAGATGTAGTTTAATAGAAGGATGTAGAAGTCCTGTTGCTACTCTCTGGTTGACACTAAGTTACTCTCTTTCTTCCATATGCCTAGGAGGAGGCTTACTTCAAATGTATGCTTCAAAGCAAAGCTTTCCTTATAAACTGAATTAGAGCTATATAGATTAGGAGGCTATGAACTAAAATCAAAGGTGCAAAATGAAACTTAGGAGGTTAGAGAGCTGGGTCTGAAACATAATAAAATTAATTCAAATATTTATTCTAAATCTATATATGTGTTTGTAGGTATGACCAAAAGGATGTATGTTGAAACTGTACTTGAGGGTATAAAGCAGTGTAAAGAAGAAGGCTTGGACATAGATGTAAGGTAAATAAAGCACATGGAGTACCTCTGTTTCAAGGTTTTGTGTAGTCTGATGCTCGGTTGTGGTTTGCAGAGAGGTTTACAAACTATCAGCATAGGAAAGAAAATCATGCTTAAACTAGATTACATGGAATGGTAACAGGTAATTCACATGGAAACCTGAATTTTTATCTTCCTTTTTACTGACAGAGGATAAAACTGGGTGAAGCTTTTGAGCTCTAAGACTGTCCATTCTGTGCAACATTCTCAGTGTTTTTGATGGAAATTGCTTTAAAGACTCCTTTTCACAGCCTAGATTCATTGCAATGATTTTGCTTGATTAGCTGTACAACAACCTCCTCTAAACAAGAGGTAGTCCTAACTGGCAGAGAAGTTTCAGAAGGTGTTAGTGCTTGCTTGGAAGCAGCCTGCTTGCCTGTCTTTTGTACTCTCAGTAGCAACCCTTGTTAGATTTATTTGTGGAAGCTGAAGAGTTGTCATTCTTCATATGTGTACCTTGGAGAGGTTGCTTGCCCGATAGCGCAGGCAGCAAATGAGCAGTGTGTTGTTCCCTGCCCTCCCTCTCACCGTGGCTGTTGCATTTCAGGCTAACCTGTTTTATCTGAGTCCCTCTGCACTTTGGTACTTTCATCCCTTCAACAGTTTCCTGTACTCTTTTATACTCAACTGTGAAGGATGTGAAGGGCCATTTTTGTTGGTGTCAGATTTGTTGGTCTCCTGATATTACAGCTTGTATTTAACTTCCTATGTACATGTCTATCCTAGGCTGTTAATAGCAATAAATAGAAGAGGTGGCCCAGCAGTTGCTAAGCAGACTGTTAAACTTGCTGAAGAGTTCCTTCTTTCCACTGATGGCATCGTAGTAGGACTTGACCTCAGCGGTGATCCCACTGTAAGTTTTTGGTTGATTTTGGTCTGCTCTTGAAGAGAACTGTATCATGCTGTGTAACGGCAAGCAGTTCTAATCATACTTTGTTCTTACAAGTTTTTGTCCCATGTTTTTTGCTAGTTTGAATGGATTGCTCGTAATCTTGATACCAGGCTAATCTGGTTTCTGTCAGGGACAGATACGCTAACGAAGAATCAATAGATTAATACATGGCACTGAAAAAAGAGCCACTGGAAAGTAGCGTTTATCTGGGAAGTGTCTGTTACTACATTGTGCCTGTCAGATTGACTAGGCTAAGGCAAGTTAAGTAACGCTGCAAGTTGACACCAGTTTAAATTTTGTTTAGATGCATCAAATGCTTATTGTGTGTTAAGAAAGCAAAAATGTTTGAGGACAGCTGTCAAGCTGAAACGAACCAGCTCTAGCTGATAGCTGTAGAAAGGATATAAAAACCAAGATAATTGGCATGTCAGGGTCAGGCATCATCTGAACTACCGACTTTTGCCTAAATTGGGCCCGTGTAGCAGAACATTATGGGACTTGCTGCATTCATTCAAAACTGAAGTAATGGGAAAAGAAAAATAATTCAATGTAACTGTATTTGAATTCAGTATTTTGATACTGCTAGACTTCTTAATTATTGTAAAAGGAGGAGTTTTGTAAAACAAGCTGTAGAATGGTGATGCGTTTCTGTCTTCAAGGCGGGACATGGTCAAGATTTTTTGGAACCGCTCTCAGAAGCAAAAAAAGCAGGTCTAAAGCTGGCATTGCATCTTTCAGAGGTAAAAGTTTTCTTTATTTTGATCCTTCTCTGTAATTCCCATTTTATAAAAATCTTGATGAAACTAAATTAACTTTGCGTTTTGAACTTCTCAGGCCAAAGTAGTGTAATGGTTTGCGGCATTCTGACAAGAGAGAAGAAAACAAGGAGAAATCTTCAACAATCTGTTCCGAATCAGATCTGTCAAGTTATTTCTTACTGTACTGTATATATTGGGGGGTTCGATGTGAAACTGAAAATTAGTAATATTCCAAGAGATCCCGTTTCTTCCTAGTATTTTATCAGAAGTCATGTATAGTAAAATTCGCACATTTTCTTGAGTAGTTCTGTTAGCTCAGCTCGTATCAGTACAGAGAGTTGGGCTTCTCCATACCATCTGTTCAACTGGTGGCTGAAGTTGACAAGTCTGATAAATACTGAAAATATTTTTATTTCTTTAGGAAATTAAGCATGATATATGATGTCACAAGCCTATTTACACTTGTTTCTATTTCATTAAGAAAGCTTTTGCAGGACATTCCTGCATACTTCTCTAAAAAATGATTTCTTAATATCTCAGTGGTCTGTTGGTTTTGGCCTCCTGCAGTTTAAGTTCTTCATGCACCTTTTTTTTTAATCCCTGTGTAAAACAAGCATTAAAGGTCATCTCGACAGGGTAGTTCTGCAACTGAAGCATACAAAGCTGATTTGAGGCCTCCAACTCAAAGTACTTCAGAACTGCAAACAGCGATGGTCTGGTTTTGCATACCAGTTTAGGGTTATGGCTTCTTCAGTTTGTAATTCCAAGTTGAGAGTCACTTTCATGCACTACTTCTTTCCTTACAGGGTAGTAATGCAGATACTTAGTCTCACTAACACTTTCTTTTAGAGAAGATACACAGTGAAATAGTCTGTTGTAATTATTTAATGTGCTGTTTTATGCTGCCTTGACAGAATGTAAAATATATGCTCTCTAGATTCCAAATCAAGAAGAGGAGACCAAAATTCTCCTGGGCCTGCCTCCTGACAGAATTGGACATGGAACATTTCTCAACTCTGCAACAGCAGGTTCAGAAGAGTTAGTGCCACTTGTTCGACAGAATCATATACCTATTGGTAAGAGAAAAAGTTAAGAAAATTACTTGGTGATCTCTAGATTTCAGAGTATCGTACTTACTGCTGATCTAGGAGCTCTAATTTGTCTTTGAGCAGAAATGACTTAGAAAAACATGGCAGTGCATGGGGGAGAGAAGCCTGTAAAGGTACTCTGGTAACACTACTGTGTTCTTGATGTGTTTGTGGCAGCAGACACCAGTGGAAATAAGTCAATTAATGTGCCAAAAATGTATTTTTTGTTCTTATATCTATATATCTATCTATATATAGATATAGATATATCTATATCTCTTTGTTTCTTTCCCCCCCCCATAGAACTTTGTATGACATCAAATATCAAAACTCAGACAGTGCCTTCCTGTGACAAACACCATTTTGGGTACTGGTACAACATGGGCCACCCTGCAGTGCTTTGTGTAAGTGTTCTAACAGTGTATTTAGGCAAAGAGCCAAACTAGTGTGAAATCAGAGAAGCAGATCTCCTTTGATGGATCAGAGCTGACTTATTAACAATTTCTGGCCTTGCAGCAAATCATCTGCTTGCACGGAATTGTTATGCTCTGTTTGAGAAATGCTTGTCATAGAAATGGGGAGTTTTAGTGTTTCTCTTGGGCTTATTGTAAAGCAAAACGTTTTTCTCTGTATAGGTAAGATGATCAGCTATACGTGCAATGAACTTCTTAACTGTTTGCATACTGACAGATTTCTCTTAAATATATTGGTCCAATGCTTGCACATCAGCTTGTGCTTACCTGGGTATTTGTTGTGTTGGATGAGAGTTCTTGAGTTCTCTTGACAGTTAATTAAGGTCCTTAAATGTTGAAGTGCCAAGAACTTTTGCTGGCATTGGCAGGATTTTACTATCATCCTGTTGGTTTAATCCCTTTAATTTGTAGCATCATCCCAGTGTGTGTGTTTATATATATTAGAGCATCGTGTTTATTATTCAAATAAGCCTCAATCCTTTCTTGTATAAAGTATTTATTCTTGAGTTTGAACTCTGTTGTATCAGGTGAAAAATAATTCATGACTAGAGATCATTTCTGAGATTCTGAATTGTGTAAAGTCTAAATAACCAATGAAGTCAGTCAGAAAGCAGTTTACCCATAAAGGCCTATAAAAACAATAGTAGTAGAAGGAGGTATTACAGAGTCTTCAGTTTTACAGGATATAGTTAGCATTCTTCTTGGGGGGACACAGGGACCCCCAGAGTTGCAGATGGGTATTCTCTTTAACCCCTAAATAACCCTAACTTGCTCCTGTTAGATGAGTAATCTTTAGGTGGCTTTTGATCATGTGTTTTTTGATGCTAAGCCTAGTACTTCAGTCAGCATCAAGAGATTGTTCGAGTTGACACTAGTGTGCAGAGTGAGATAGTTTCTTCCCTGAAGATGCAAGAATAGAGAGTATGCTCTAGTTCCCAGATCTGAGGAAAGTGAAAAGAGCAATAAGGAGATCTGGACATACTGACATAGCTTGTAGGTATGCATCATTTCATAGACATCTTTCTAGCAATTTGAATAGGAAATTTAATAGGAAGTCCTATTTTCTTGATAAATTGTGCCATCATTTTAAGAAGTTTTCTTGTATGTTTGAATAATTCATTAATTTTGAGTGAAAAGAGGGCAACAGACAAAAGAATCATAGAATAAAATGCGAGACAGCAAGATAAAACTGGTTTGTAATGTATAAAAAAAAAAAAAAAACTTTTCATGTAGAGGAACTAATTTAATTTTTTTTTTCTTTTCTTTCAATGTAATTCCAGACTGATGATAAAGGCGTCTTTGCAACAGATCTATCACAAGAATACGAGCTGGTTGCAAAAACATTTAATCTGACTCGATCACAGATGTGGGATCTTTCCTATGAATCAATCAACTACATCTTTGCTTCAAGTGTAGTAAAATCAAAGCTAAGGGAACAGTGGTGTAAACTGAAGCCAACTCTGTTTGATTAATCAAACTGTTGTTTTGAACACCATGGGTGTGTTAGCTTAGTTAATAAGCATTTTTTGCTGAAGTCCCTGGCTTTTTTCAGACTTCAGGTACATAAATCTAGCCCATAAACTGCCTGTGCCAAACAAAGACGATAGGAATGTGCCCTTTGTTAGTGGGGACTGAAGTACCTGTCCTGTCATAGTTGGGGAGGGCTCTCAACCAGTGACTAAAATTCCAAATGTGTTGTCATGTAGTTTCTTGCCATTTATACAGTATTTTAAAAAATAGTTAACATATGTCATCCTACTACAAATATTTGAGAGTCAGAACAAACTAAAGGCACAGCTCTTAGGGTTTAAAATGTCTGTTGGCAACATTACAAGTATGGTGTGTGTATATTTGGGTTTGTATTTTTTTTGAACAGAAGTTTTGAGCCATTGATTCAATGCGAAGACAGAAACCAACTCGGGGAGAATGAAGTATTTGTCCCAAAGGAATCCGATATTGCATCTGTTTTTATTGGCATACATGTGTGACAGAAGCCTGCTGTGGGTTGTGGAGCACGTGTGGTGGTGCCTACTAATGCACTCAGCACTGGTGGTATTCCGACTGAGTGAAGGATCTTGAATGCCTTAGCAAACTGTGAGCTACTTCGGGGAAATGTGCAAATTCTTAAAATGCTTTTTAGAATTGCTGTTTGTTTCTTGTAAAAAGGCAATAAAAATAGCTTCAACCTCCGTATTTTCAAAACCACTGCTTCAAGCGTGTGTGTATGTGCATGTGAGATCTACAGAAGAGAAGCGGCTATAACCTGCTGTGGGATTTGGGATGTGCTAGTCCCTGGAGCAGACTTGCTGTCTGCGAGCGTCACCACTTCGGTTCTGACATCAGAGGGTGCCCCTTGGTTCAGGCAGCGACAGGGTTCACTCCGCCTGTCTCTGTGCATCTGCAGTTGATTTTGATACTGAGACATCAAAATAGATACAAACATACACATCCAACAGTATCTAATACTAGATATTGCTAGCTAGTGTAGGAAGTATCCAGAGAGAAGGTATTTCATACCTAGAATATTTTTAGATTGATTAATTAAACAAGCCAACATTCTGGGCTCTGTAGGGAATACTGAATGTAAATACGATACAAAAGCTGTTTGTGGCTTTTGTTTTGGTCGTCTTTTAATAATGTCAGTGTAAACTAGTTGTTCTGGCTCCAAAGTGGCAATAAGAAACACAAAGGAAAACAAAAGGGGGTGAGGGCGGTGGTGAAAAGGCAAGAGGAAGGCTAGCAAAGAAGTTGCTAAGTCTGTGTGGCTACCTGAGGTTTCCACAGAATGCTTTCCAAGCAGAAAACATTCCTTTTGCAGATGGGTGAAAATAAGGTGAAGCAGAACTGTAGTTTTAGATATTCTTATCTGAACTCAGAGTAAGACCTCATGCTGACTTTTTATTTACAAACAGTACTTGAAATTGCTTTCCAAATGGTTTCACTGATCAGGTGATCTTTTGTTGTTTGATCAAATTGCATTATCACTCGCTGTTTGATCAAGGTTGTATTTTCTTTCTACAAAAATAATGTATAGTGTAAAGGTATTCTTTTTCTTTTCTTATTGAAGATCTCTAAAGACAGGTTGCGCAGCTTTCTGGAATGTGACTTACCTATATCTTAGTCTTAGCATGAGTGGGCATATACTCAAGTGAGATGGCATTCTCTTGTAAAGTAAGTTTTATAATTTTTTATAGGTTATGGCCTTCTAATAACTCTTAAGTAACATAGTATTTGGTTTATTAGCAAATAAAACCTGTCGACTTCCTGTTTATTTACCAAGAGGTCATCCTGCATGTTCATTTTATCTGTCAAGTCTAAAACTTTCAAAAGCAAAATAAGACTCAGTGTCAGATGAGATATTTAGTTCCAAACTGTTAGTGTTACACAGAAGTAAGTTTGATTTTTAAGGTTTACATGTTAATATGACATGTAGATGTGTTCATTCAGAGAGCATAGCCGTGGTAAATGCTGCTGTTTTCAACTTCCTTTTTTACCTGCAAGCATACAGTGTCTAAGAGATTTTATTTTTTTTTAACGTTATGGACTGTTACATACAGTTCTCAATATTTCCATTTAATTGACATCTGTGTGTCTTCAAAATACTGCCTTACATCAGTTGTAGTACTGCCCCCAAACAGTTTAGTACATGGCGACGTATGTTTTACAGTTTTGTAATAAAAAACCCCACCCTTCCCTGATTATTAATGAAACAAGTGTTCTGGATACATATATACACAGTGCTGTTATATATGTAATATATATACATGTGTATCTATATATATATATATGTGTAATCTAGAGTTACAGAATCACTCTTGTGAAGACTGTTTACTTACCCTGTTGCTTAGATACTTGCAGATGCACTGCTGATTTAAAAAAACCCACCACTTTGTGTTTAACGGTATTTATAGTGTCTTGGCTGGTAATGGCAGTCAGGAGGTAACTTGGAGGATTCCATCTGGGTGAGGTAAAAGAACCAGGAATATCTTTGGGTGGCTAAAGAACAATATGCAGAAGCGGGGATTTCTGTATACTGATTTCTACCTGTGTGTTATTGCAGTTATTCACAGCGCACAAATGTTACGCTTAGAGTGGAAATGGGAGCTGGAAAGGATGGGGAGAAGTTTTGGAGTGAATAATCATCATCTGATTGGAACTTTGTTGTGCACAGTTCCCAAGTTGTACATTAGAAGCTGAAACGTTACCTTCTTACTATTGCTGGGCTATTTTTCAGGAGTATAACTTTCATAAGTAAAACTGCAGATTCCTTCTTTGGCTTCAGGTAGGATATTTTAATTTTAAGCTCTTCTTGCTGACCCTGCTTGTTAAATTCAGAGTTAACAGTGAGAGAACCATTGTTTACTTGATAATATTGTACAAAAATTACTGTGACATACAATCGGAGTGAAGCATCACCACTGAAGTAACCATCAGTAATGGGGCAGAGGATTTTTTTTTTTTCTTTCGCCCCCCCAAATGCAGTGGAAATTCGGAGTAACTCTTTCTAGAATATTATATGGTGTAAGATGAGGTTTAAGTATCTATTCAGGTGCAGCTCAACTTATTTTTAAAGTGAACATCTAGACTAGGATCTAGACTGAGTTAATATTTTTGTTTATTTTCATATGATTACATGAGATAACCCTTACAGAACAGTCTTCAATGCTCAGTCTTTGTGCACATCACATGAAAATATGCTTTGGTCCTACTAAACAACATAGTCTTTGGAGATGTATGCAAGTAGAGGGCAACTGCTCACTGTAGCATAAGTTTCTTAGAGTTCCTTTTGAGATAAAGTAAGTCTTCAAAACCTCTAATCCTTATGACTATTAGGCTGGTAACATCCCACAGCTTATCATAATACAATCACTAAACGGTAAGTATTTACACATTGCTCTTCAGGATCATAGCTTTCAAATAATATAGTAAAATGAATGATTTATATGCCTGTTTTAAACTGATACATTAAAAAAATAATGCAGATAAGGGCACTGCATTAGATAAGCGCAGAAGATGATGAAGAGACTGGAGCATCTCATATGAGAGGCCTAGAGAGCTGGGGCTGTTTAGAGTGGAGAAGAGAAGGCTCAGGGAGTAGATCTCAAGGCTTTCATTTTCTGATGGGAAGGAGTAAAGAAAATGGAGCTACGGTCTTCTCAGCAATACCCAGTAACAGGAAAAGGAGCACAAACTGAAACACCGGAAATTCCACCTGAATGTAAGGTAACACTTATTACTGCATGGATGGCTGACCATGGGAACATACTGCCCAGACAGGCTGGGGAGTCTCTGTCCTTGCAGAAACTCAAAACCCTAAGTGACCTGCTGTACTGGACACTGCTTGAGCAAAGGAGGTGGACTGGACAATCTCCAGAGATGCCTTCCAACCTTAGCTATTTTGTGAAGTGAATATACAAATATACAAATGATAAAGTCTCTATAGGAATACAAAATATTTTAAAATTAAATACTGATTTAGCTCTCTCAAGTGGCAATTTTTCACCAGGCTTGAACAATGTGAGATTGCTTTTAAAGAATGATTTCTTAATTCTTTGTAGCCTTCCTTCTTTCACAGCCATTGTGGAATCCTTTAGTGCCATCAGGACCTTTGGGCAGCCGCAGCACCCCTACAGGTAGGCCGTCTGCATTTTGTATTTTCCGAGCCAACATGGGGCTACTGGTGGGACTCTTCTCTTGCGTTACAGTTTGAGCTTTTCTTCTCTGTACCCAGGGGCTACCCGATGGAGTGATACTGCTGTCTGAGGAATAATCTGTGCATTTCCTTGGAATTTCAGGGCTAGTGCTTGGGTTAAGCTTGCCATGTTCAGCTAATGGAGACTTTTTCGTTACTTTTCTTAGTGAAGATGGACTGTTCCAAGGACTTGATCTGGGTGACACGTTGGGACTCAAATGGTTGTTTGGGTGAATGATGGGGCTCAAATTAGTCACAGTATTTGTTGCAGTGCTTTTGCGTCCTGGTAATGGTGATGTAGGATTACTCTCTGGGTCAGAAGAGCTATTTGCTGAAGATTCATCACCAACAAACTGAAGTTCTTCAACTCTCTTATTAAGGGATCTAGCCTTCTTATGACTCTTGCTGGTATCTTCATCGTGGTTCTTGTCTTTGGGAACTTTTTTCTTTGGAGGTTTCATGCCTATTAGGACGACTTTCATGCCGGTCTCTTTCTTTTCAGCACACATGAAGTCATGAGCACGTACAGCAGCATCTACTTCTTCAAACTCTATAATTGCACATTCCTGAGTTCCCAGTTGGGTGTACCTATTGCTGACTCTCCTGATATCAGGTGGTAGATCCCTACCAGGCTTGAGAATACGAACTGATGAAATCACACCAAAAGTTACAAAGGCTTTGAGGAGATGCTCCATTATCCTTTCTTGCATGCATCCATTTTCTTCCTGTTTGTTAAGAGCCTGCAGCTCAGAAATCATGTGGATATCATACACCAGTAACATCCTGGTAGGGAGGTTTTCACTTGGAAACACTGGAACTGGAGTATTTCTTCTAACCTTTTTGTTATCATCATTGAGCTCAAGAGTGTCTGAGTACTTCAGTGCATAGGCTGTGGTTCTCCAGTCACGGGTAAGGTGTTTCACCTTGAAGACAGACACAGGTTTGGCAGCACAACTGATCAAACCCACTCAAACTAATTACAGAAAGTGTAAGGCAGATGCAGGCTCCAGTCTACAAACAGAAATCTGGATTTAAGTTTCATGTAGCAGGCTTGAATGAAAAAGTAGAATTTTCCTGCTATGATGGGCATCAGTGAGCTCCTGTAAAGCTCATGTCCTGGTGAATCTACTCACAATAAGAACTGACACTAAATCTCAAACTGAAGATCATTACTTTAGCTTAAAGCCTGCTCAAGTGATGTTCAGTCATTCCCTATCTAGGTCTGAACCATCACCAAAATGCATGTTCTGTGGGGTTAAATTTGCCAAACAAGTAGTTTTGCCAAGCTTAGGATTTCATTTTATTGAACTGAGTTTCCTCCCTCAAAAATCTGTTTAAACAAACACAAACTTCTCCATTTCCAAGGAGTTTTTTTAAGACTTTGTATTATCAGTATTATCTGTTTAAAGTGGTCTGAAGAAACTGGGAGTGCCTTAGGTTCTAGACTGAAGAACTCTGCAAAACTGTCAGATTTAGAATCTTGACAAAGTGTTTCTAATGTGATTTTAAAATCAGTTACATAAACATTTACATACGAGTTCCCAACGTGTTAAAAAAAAAAAACCCAAACACCTCACCTTTAAGATACTTTCTACTACTCTCCATTTTTGGATCTCCATACATTTGCAAAGGTCAGATACACCATCCCTTCTCAGAGACAAGAGAGTAACTTTGCCAGGATTACTTAGCTACTCATGAGTAGCTGATCTAGAAATGAATTTTACCCAATGTCCCATTTACTATGCCCTACTCTCTCCCAGAATGATAATTTACAAGTGTAGCTGCTTAAAAGCCTATGGTTTCCTCAGCCAATCATGAACGAGTTCAGCAATTGAAGTTCTGGATGAGAGCAAACCTAACCATCACATCAAAACTGAATCAACACCTGAGATAGGTAGATAAAGAGGAAGGCTGTAAAACCACTTCTATAAAGTAAGGTATTTTCATGTAATCTCTCCCAATGTCTTTAGATTCATCAGGCTTACACAAGGCACTTCAAGTCTTAAAAAGTTAGCTTACCTTCTTAAAAGAAGTGAGGAGTTTAACACTGACATAGCCCATCTTATTTCTTCTCACATGCTTTAGAAGGAAGGCATCTTTCTCAAGGTTCTCATCTGAGAAGTAATATTCAATCTGTGCTATTAACTTTTGGATCAGGTCATTTTCCGGTGGTTTCCAGTTCTGGTCAGAGTCGTCATCATTTTCCCCACCACTGGAAAACAGTTAAATCATTTTATAAACAGGTCTTCATCTTTTATTTGTGGATTCAAATAGTCTTTCAAAATGAAAAGATGTAACCATAATGCCGATTCCAACTTACTTTGTATGTAGGTACTGAACAAGTATCACCCTATCCATCTGAGGCAGGAGGCCAGCTCAGAGGATGAAGCTTTCCAGTCAGTGTAAGCAGTCAAGTTCCTGAGCTCATTCCACAAACTGATCTCAGTGTAGAACAATGAGATGTATACACTAGCAGCTTGAAAACGCACTGCCAACTCAAATTCTACACCAAAACATGATTTGCAGGTGCACAGGCACTTGGTGGTGTACGAAGTTCTTCCAGTGACAATGGTTTATTTTTCAGTATGAAGCTATTAAACATAGGCTTGACGTTTATGTGCTTCAGTTGTGTCACATACTAGTGAATGAATATTCTGACTTGATGCAATCATGATTTTTCAAGCCTCATCACTGCATGAATGCAGGAGCTAGTATCCAGGGAGTAAGACAGACTGACAGGACTATTGCACTTTTTACAGGTCACTTTCAAAATGACATAGTTTAACTAGCAGTTTACCAAGAGGCTTAAACTCTATGTACATTTCAATGTAAGGACTTAGGTGCAGTAGCAGTTCATGTACCTCAGGAACAGCTGTATATGCACACATATGCAGGTTGCTAAGAAGTCATGCTCCTTTTCTCTGCCCTTCCCATCATGTTGTCTAGGTATCTGTGTAAAATGGAGCACTGCTGAGCATCCTATCCCAAAAAAAAGATACTGCCATGGATTTGAGATAAGCTTCTTGCCACATACAGTTACAGCAACAAACATGTTGTTTATTACAACAAACTGTAATACAGACAACCTAATAAAATGTTATCTAAGCACTGAGGCAAATAGTTCTCTCACAGACTACAGCCATAGATGTTGCTATAAAAACTATAATGCACAAGTCTATCTTAAGACAGAGCCTTTTTTTTTTAAACAGCAGATTAGTTTTGCTGTGGTTAGTGTAGTTAGTTTGTTAAAAAAAAATAATAAAAAATTAAAAAATCATCCACTTAACTCCCTAGACCATATAAATCATGTATTACTTTAGTCTCCCATGTATCTTAGCAACAAAAAAGAAGGAATCACATATTTTCCCAAAATTGTCTTAAATGGCTTTTGCAGAGCTTGTGAAATCATTCAGCAAGGAAGCAGGCATTGCACTAGCATCTTCTGAGTGCAATCTGGCAGGGAGGTTGCAAGCTACTGAATCACCTTGCCTTGTGGCAGTTTTGTCTACCTACTGTAGTAGACGATTTTGTCTACTACCGATTCAGAACTAGTGTGGGCACAAGAAACTTAGAACATTTCAGCATTTTACATATCCACACTCTGCTAAGAAAAGCTTACCTTCAATTCAGGGTGGAGCATATAGGGGTTTTTAGAGGATTTATTAGTACAGATAGTTGCAGATATTTGGAAGGTTTGGATGGAAAGAAAAGGGAGCATCGTGCTTGGGAAAACATTAAAAATAAACTACGTGTTTGCAAAGATCAGTACCATCCTTACAGTGTTGTCATGCTGAATCAGAGTGAAATAGGTCTCGTTTCACCTCTGTAAATTAAATATTGGTCACAGTCTGAACTAGATACCATTTCTATATTTGGCAGACAGTTCAGGTTTTACAAAATCTTTAGGGCTCTTACAACAGCCCTTACTAAGTACTGTATGGAAATTCCACCTACAGCAAATGCAGAAATTTGTAACTAGCTCCATATTAATTCATAGTAATGATCAACTGGTAGTACCTCTGAGGTATCAACTCTACTACAAAGGTAGTTGACAAATCAGTGTCAGTCAACACTGACAAAAATAATGGCCTAGTGGTTATTCACAACTTTTATTTACTTATTTCTTTATTCAGAGCTTTGACGGATATGCTTGTCAAAACAGTTAGGACAGACTGAAAAACAACCTTTTAACATGGTGACTCATCTGGCTATTAGTCACACAAGAAACTACACACATGCACACATCTGCATAGAGAATAGATTTTGGGTTTTAAATATCAAAACTCACAAAAAACATATTAAATTGGATAGCGTATAACCTTTTGAGAAGTTTTTGCTAAGTCTCAAAAAGAATAAGTTATTAATAAGCATTATGCGGCAATACAATTTACAGCATTAGGTTGATGTTCAAATAGTACAATCACTAAAAGGCATTGCAAGTCTATTAACAAAAACTAGTGGATACAATACTGGGTGCCTACTAATGGGACATGTGGCTGCAGCAATCATTAAATTTCAATTACAACAGTCACATATGATTGTGGAAAGAATAAGTAGACTCAGTATGAACATTTTACTTGTGCCTAGCTATACTTGCTTCCTGTCTCTGTAGTGCATAGCTGACAACTTTGGCATCTGCAGAAAATTCCCCCTCCCCAACTACCCATCTGTAATTTAAAACAATGCCATGAGGTTCGTTCTGAGTCAGTACTAGGACATGAAGTTAGAGATCAATTATAAACACCTGATCTTTGAACAGAATACTGGATTTCATGCTACTGTACCTAAATCTTTATGTGACTGAATTCATTACAGCCTGGTCTAGTGGAGGGTGTCCTTCCCCATGGCAGGGGGGTTGGAACTAGATGATCTTTGAGGTCTTTTCCAACCCAAACCATTCTATGATTCTATGATCTGCAGCTTTAGTACAAAACACAAGATGAACTACAACTAGTGAGCTTTGTCCCTCTGCAATTTTGTGGTAGAAAAATCCTGGATGTTCCTTTTATGAGTAAGAGATTCTGGTACGCATCAAAGCAACTTCAGGCAACAGTAATAATTCCTGCAACTTATCGAATACAGACAACACTATTGGCATTATCAAACAGTAAAGTGTAGAGTAGATTATAAAGTAGTAGGTTCTTCTGCATTTAAACTCGTCTTGATTTCATGTCTGGTCAATTTGTTTCCAAAGCCATGGAACAGGTCTGCTTGTTCATGTCTTAATTCTACTGAAGAAAATCTTTGTCATTCTATGTAATAAAAGCCAAATGGAAAAAAAAACCAAAACAAACCACACCAACCAATCATAGAATCGTAGAATGGTTTGGGTTGGAAGGGACCTCAAAGATCACCTCGTTCCAACCCCCCTGCCACAGGCCAGGACACACTCCACTAGACGACGTTCCCCAAAGCCCCATCCAACCTTAAACACTTCCAGGGATGGGGCCTCCACAACCTCTCTGGGCAACATGTTCCAGTGCCTCACCACTCTAACAGTGAAGAATTCCTTTCTAACATCTAATCTAAACCGACTCTCCTTCAGCTTAAACCCATTACCCCTTGTCCTGTCACTACACTCCCTGACAAACACTCCCTTACCATCTTTCCTGTAGGTCCCTTCAGATACTGGTAAGCCACAATTAGATCTCCCCAGAGCTTTCTTTTCTCCAGGCTGAACAATCCCAACTGTCACAGCCTGTCCTCATAGGAGAGGTGCTCCAGCCCTCTGATCAGCTTTGTGGCCTCCTCTGGACTCTCTCCAACAGCTCCATGTCCCTCTTGTAGTGAGGCCCCCAGAGCTGGATGCAGTACTCCAGGTGGGGTCTCACAAGAGCAGAGTAGAGGGGCAGAATCACCTCGCTCGACCTGCTGCTCACACACTTCTTTTGACACAGCCCAGGACATGGCTGGCTTTCTGGGCTGCAAATGCACACTGCCAGCTCATGTTGAGCTTCTCATCAATCAATACCCCCAAGTCCTTCCCCTCAGGGTTGCTTTCAATCCATTCCCTGCCCAGCCTATAGTTGTGCTTGGGATTGCCCCGACCCTTGTGCAGGACCTTGCACTTGGCCTTGTTGAACTTCATATAGTTCGCACGGGCCCACCTCTCAAGCCTGTCAAGGTCCCTCTGGATGGCATCCCTTCCCTCCAGCATGTCAACCATACCACACAGCTTGGTGTCATTGGAAAACTTGCTGAGGGTGCACTCGATCCCACTGTTCATGTCGCCCACAAAGATGTTAAACAGTGCCAGTCCCAGTACCGACCCCTGAGGAATGCCACTCGTCACTGTTCTCCCCTTGGACATTGAGCCACTGACCACAACTCTTTGAGTGCGACCATCCAGCCAGTTCCTTATCTGCCGAGTGGTCCATCCATCAATCCTAATCCTAAAACCATCCAATCCTAAAACCCTTTCTGTAAAAGGCAGTGAAATGGAAGTGTCGAGGGCACCACAGCCTGGTGCCTTTTGCTGTGGGGAAGCCACATCCCACGCCCACCAACGGCGGGGCTATGGCGTCTACCGTGCTGGGCAGCCCCGGCCCCGGCATCTCCCTCGGGGGGCTGGGGCGGAGTCACCTCCGCCGCCGCGGGCAGCTCTCCGTCGGAGAGTTTCCCCCGTGTCCCAACCCTTCCCGCCGGCGTTGCATCAGCCGCGGCCGCACCGTTACGTGGGCGTCCGCGGCGGCCCCGCTCCTCGCCCCCCACAGCCAGCCCGCAGGGGGATGCGGGCGCCGGCCGGGGCCCCTTCCCTGCTACCGCCGCAGCCCGGCCCGCGCCCCGGCGGGCTCACCTGGAGCGCCCGCACCGCCCCGAGTCCTCCTCGCTGCAGCTGCCGCCGCCCCGCGCCGCCGGGTACGGCGCCCCGCCGCCCTCCTCCTCCTCCGCGGCCGCCTGGACNCTCTCCTCCGCTCCCCTCCCGCTGCGGCGGCGGCGCGGGGCGAGCGGCGCTGGGGCGGCGCTGCCAGCTCCACTCCCCCGGGCGGGCCCCGGCCCGGCAGCGGGAGGGTCCGTTCTTCCTTCAGCGATGCTTCCCCCAATGCGTAGGCCCACCAGGACGCCTGCAGGCCCTTCGGCCAGTTTAAGTGTCTTTCTCGTTGACGACTGAATTGGGACTGCTTTTATTTCAGCAGAAAACAGCAGAAAACAACTGGCTCCTCACCGAAGAGCAATGTCCCAGCTTCTCATCTCCTTGTACAGCCTTGGGGCTGCGCAACTGTGTCCTGACTAGAGCGTTGCGTTTTACGAAATTCAAAAAGGTTACACTGGGGTAAGTGCGGTTTTAAATGCAGAGGATGAGATTTGGAAATAAGAAAACCGAGTGAACAAGGATGTGATTGGATATATGTTATTTTTGTAGCACATTCCTCTATAATTCTGCATGGTACTTAAACAAAATAAAAACATTCCCCCATAAGAACTTATTAAAATAGAGGCCCCCTATCTGAAACACACATGGAGTTATTTTATATTTCAGTGGACTGTTTCAGCTATTAAAGTGAAATTAACATTCATGTTTTCAGGATTAGAATCTAAAACATTTCAATTTACTGTGTAAATACTAATTCTTCAGTCAGGGAAGATCTTTCTTTCAATACTATCCGAACCCAAACTGCTAAATGCTGGTAGGATCTTTAAGCCACCCCCTCATTTCTGGAATCCTTGGTTTTGTCTGTACAATTAATCTGAATTGTACTCCACTGTGTTGCTTCGATGTTTTCTTCTTAAAAATTTGGATTGGCAAAAACTGAGACTGCACTCAGGGGCCAGTTCCTCTCATCACCGTGACAAACAGTCCTCATGAGTCAGATTTGCTGGCAGGAACACATAATGGGACTACCGCTCTGCCTCAGTGGGTTTGGCTTATTTTTAAACATGCCTTAAGCAATGAAATATTTTGTTTATGAAATAATACATTTACATATATCACTAACCAAATGTCTACTTCTCTGCTAATAGAACAGCATTTTGTAATAAGTCTTGGGTAGGACATCACTTTGCTATTGATTTCAGTGGGAGCAGAAATACACACACAAAATAGACATTCTAGGAGAGAGTATGTACAGGGATTGTGGGTCTGCTTTTGTATTTGAGTTCACATGAATTGTTTGCCTCCCTGGGTAGGAACAAGGTCAGGACCAGTATGAGCAAAGAACTATTTTGTGTTACAGTGAACCTAAGTGATGTTTGAGAGAGACATTTCAATTTATCTGATGGCTTCTTCTCTTGAGGTTAAATGAACTTGATTTTATTGGGAAGGACACTAGATCTGTTTTTCCGCTTTACCAGTGGTCACTGCACAGAATTTGCCTTTGGCCTTGTCAATGTTTAGCTCATTTCTTGAAGAGTCCTACTATCATTATCATCTAATCTGCTACAAATAGGTTAATAATGTTGAGATAATTAGTGCAGATGAAAATTGATGTTATTTCAAACACTGTGTTGCTTAGCTCTCCATTGAAATTACCAGGCTAATGTTTGGTTTTGGGTTGGTTTGGGGTTTTTTTGTTGGGATTTTTGGGGGTTTGTTTTTGAGGGTTTTTTAATATAGCAATGTTCTATAATGCTTAACTACCAGCAGAGATTAAGCAGTATTTGTAACCATGGGAGAAAGTAAAACTAAAAGAATAATGTAGACAAGTCCCTTAAGAGGAATCCGTATCTCAGCTGAGCTTCTGATACCTAGTTAGGATTATGATCCCATGAACTTCAACTGTGCAAAACTTTCACAGATTTCTTATAGCACATTCATTGTTGGCACAGTATTGTCTACATACCATAGAAAACACCCCCGTATTTTATAATTCTCACAAAATAAGCCATAATTTCATTATTATTCTGTCAGCCTTTCAGCAAACAGTGACTAAACTGACAATACACGAAGCTAAACCCAGGGCAGGGATGGGGTAGACACCATGAGGCAATTCACGGTCCTTCCACACACAGGCAGCCAGGCCATTGCTTTTCTAGCCACTGAATTCCTGATGTGTGATTAAAAGCATCCACAACCCATCTGTGGGGCTTTTGGGCCCCATGAGCTGCTTGGGGTTAGCAGGTACTGGCCTGCCAGCAGCGAGAGCTGACACAAGACTGAGGTACTGATCCGGCCACAGGCGGGTCTCTCAGCACCCCGTGTCTGTGCCCCAGCTCTGCCAGCCAGATTTTCACATTTTGTGACAAGCGTGTGCCTGCAAGGCAACTTCGTGAGGCAGAACAGGAACCTGGAGGGTAGATCCTGCTTCTTGCCTTTCCACGGGTTTTCATACATAGTCACATTCGGAATTCAGAAAAATACAATCGAATTAATATCTTTTCACTACTGGGGACAGCCGCGCTCTTGCGAGGCCTCTTCCCGCACCTCCACGAACCCTACCCCCGGCCCCCTACCTGAGTCCGCCTCGCCGGGCAGCAGGCGCCGAGCATCGCTCCCGCAGCGGCTATCGGGGGCGAACAGAACGGCCGCACAGCGCGACATCACCTCACGGCTTTCCCGCCACTCGGCGCTACCTCAGCCGGCAGGCGGAG